>JBBPLT010000276.1:0-35158 GCA_038089955.1 Strobilomyces dryophilus | reverse complement strand
GAAAAGTAAGGATAGGCTGCGGAAACTTAAGCTAATGACAAATGATGCTGCGTTGGAATGCAGCAATCTAATGAGTCGTAGCATGAATTTCAAATAAGAAAAGTTGTGCGAAGAAACATCACTCGCCATGGTAAGTCATCGAAATGATCCCCTCGTTCCTGGCCCGACAGCAAACAGAAAGGGGCAAAAAGTTGGTGGATGTAACTTTGTAAGTTGGATATCGAGTTTGTTTTTGTTACTTGATCCCCTTTTGAGGATCTTGGCTGGGAGAGATGTGACCACATTCGATGACATCCACCATCAATACGTAGCCGCCACGGGCAGCTGACGACAGTAGTGAACGTTCGGCATGTGGTCGGATAATCTGTACATGCTAAGTACTTACCCACGAACATCAGATTGGGCATTTGCATTGAAGTTTTGGTATGCGTTAGCAAGCATCGTCCTCAAACGGAGGTGAGCATCGTTGATTCTATGATTACATCAATATACGTCGTGAAATGCCAGCAGGAAAGTGTACAGGGTTTCAACGTATGGATGCCTCTGCTGATACACTGTGCTGGGAGGGGCGAGAGAACACAGTGGGAAAATAGTGAGCCCTACCGTGCAATTGAACATGGCAGGGCTGACAGACAGTGGCGGAGGCATGAATGAATACGTGGAGGCGAACGTTGAGCCCTCATGCGTGATTGGACATGGTGGTGACGTGAACAAACACAAGGGGGGCAAATAGCGAGCCCTGCCATGCGATTGAACACAGCAGTGCCGACGGACGGCGGTGTGGTGCGAATCAACCCACAGGAGCGATGGACAACAATGGGGCAACACGACGTGGGCATGTGGCGAGCCCTGGCATGCGATGGGACACGGCAGGAGTGATGGACTGAACAGGGGGGGAGGGCGAGTCAGCGATTGCGGTCCTGGTCGATAAGACATGACGGGGGTGTGTACGAACACGAATGAGGCGGTGGACGACGGGTGGCCGTGAATAGACACGGTAGGAGCATGAATGAACATGTGGGGGTGGACGACGAGCCCTCGCATGCGATTGGACACGGTAGGAGCATGAATGGACATGCAGGGGTGGACGATGAGCCCTCACATGCGATTGGACATGGCGGCGGTGTGAATGAAGATGGGGGCACAAACAAAGACAAAGTTGATTTAGACTTTCTATTTGACATAGACATACTATTATACATCGTGATACCTATACTGGAAGATTCCTCTGCCTGGTAAGTTTACTTCGGATCACATTTTCAAGGTTGGAAGACAAACAGACTTACTGGTTTACTACTAACAATGGATGGCGTCGTAGTCGCAGTTAGAGGCATGGTGGAAAGACAGTTTAGGAAATATAGTATTAGATAAGCAAGATCTCTAGGCCACCGTCGTCACCTCCATTCTTGCTTTTGTTAGTTTATCCTTATAGTTCATTGTCAGGTCGTACTCGTCCATCCATTCGTAGATCACATGGCGATTAGATAATTGCCATTTATCTTTCATCGTAGCTTTTGTCGCTTTCTCCTCAGTGTTCTTTCACCATTCATGACAATCGCTGAGGTATGTTATTGTTTGTTCTCACAGCTCTTCATGTACCTAATTACTGTCACCTAGCTTATCGCTGGCTAGGTAATTCAGCGTTCTTTCACCATTCATGACGATCGCTGAGCTTATCGCTGGCTAGCTCGTATAGCTTTCTACCACATTGTATGACCCATTCCATCCACCACTACCACATGTGAAAACATGCACAATCTCATCAAGATTCTGAGAATGACTCCTTGGACCTTGGCATGTCTAGTTCTGAAGAATCTGGACACAAGTCCCGAGGCCTCAGGAGGCAGCAAAACAGAACAAAATAACCTTGAAGGGCTCAAGAAATCTGAGACTGAATGGAAGAGGCAGGTAAGCTTGTACATATGCACTATTTCTCCATATGACCTGATGTCCAGACTCTGAGGTGGATCATAACAAGTGTTTGATCCGATGATTGTGCAATACTCAAGGTTCTGTCCCATTATGCTGTCAACTTGTACGGGCCTGTTCCCAAAGCTGGGGTCGAGCTTAGCCAGCCCTTGGAGCGGGCCTGTAATGGCTCAGGCCTCAACTCAGTTTTCTTTGTAGAAATTATGTGATCTCAGTCATTCTTGACACTGACATGCTCACCTCTATGGCCTACCATGTCTATTTCGATATTGCCATTATTCTTGTTGCTCCCTGGACATTCCTCGCTGCATTCAACATCATTCAGTCCTACTGTATCACGTTTTGGGTCCTCCAGCTTGACTGGAGCCTCCCAGGTAAGTCCCCTTCTCCTATCCCGAGTATCCACGCTTGTGTTCTGACGTGTTCCACAGTTTCTTTGGCACGTCATCAGTGTCCTTGATGCAATCTGATGGTGCTGGTGCGTCCGTCTTGCCTTCCATGTCCTCTGGCTCATTCTGAGCCCTCCCAGGTAAACATCTTGTATCCCCCTCCTCCCATTGCTTATACCAACGTTCTAATGCATTTCACAGCTCCATCGTCATGGTTTCGATGTCTAATGGCGCTCAACTAGCCATTGGTAAGTGTTTCTTTGCAGTTCGTGGCTGAGATTCCCTCCCCCTCGAGCTTCAAGCACTTGGGCCTGTTTGACGCATTCACAGGCTTGTCTGGCGGTGGTGCTGGATCTGGTGAATTGTTTGGTACATTGCCGTCGACTCTGTGTGCGCTGTGTTATGATTCCTTTCTTTTCCCTTTCCACTTCGCACCCCGCCGGCGCAACCCGGTGACTCGACTTGTTCTTTTCTTAACTCTTGCTTCTTCAGAATTGATGGAACATTCCAACACATTCCATGACCTTCCATTGTATTAGTAATATGCTGACGTGTCCTTTGCTGCGGATGACTCATTCAGACTTCTTCTGACTCATCTGCTTAGTCATACCCTTTTCTTTCTCTATTTAAATCCTTGCTCGCCCATGTATTCCCCTTAAGCTAAACCTCCTCGAGTAACCTCCTGGAATACACCTGCTTGCCCTTGACCCTCGATTCTCTAAGTCCTCGTCCTACTTTGAGTGGACGCTCCCTCGAACCCTTGATCGTGCCTCTCTAGGCCGAACCCTTGACCCCTCCTTGAGGAAGCCCCCTTGGAGCACGAACCCTTGACCCCTCCTTGAGGAAGCCCCCTTGGAGTACAAACCCTTGACCCTAGAGGACGCCCCCTAGGTCAACTCCCTTGACTCTACCGTCAACCAACCTCACCGTTCAAGGCTACGCCTGGCCCTACCCGGACCAAGCGTAACACTATTAACACCAGGGATGTGAATTAGAGACCACCAAGACCTATATGTACCTGACAATCTGAAAAGAAAGACGCGGAATAATACACAATTTTTTGTGCTAAATTGTACAATAGTCAGTCCAGCAACATACGAAACAACATCTGGTACATATAAAAGTATGCTCAGACCTGACATGGAGCTGATTGAAAGTTGTTGAGCACAGGTAAGCAGAGAATTGGAGAGGATGAGGCCAGTGACTCAAGTGCTGGTGGAATACTGTAAACTCTGATCAGAGATTGCTCATCCTGTGCTGTCAAAGAGGTCTCTATTACAGTCTCAATATGGAGCCTTGCATCTCCAGCTACCCTGCATGAGACCCTGGTTCTCAAGAATATTGTCTTCAGTCCTATGCCATCCCCTGATGACGTTGAAGGGTTCATCATTCATCACAGGGCAAGTCTATGCCACCTCAAGCTCCACTTATGCTCAAGCTACATGCCAGGCCTCTCTGTCTTCATGTCCCCTCCATGTGGCAGCAATCATTCTGCTAGCTGTGACTCATTACCCATGGCAGTGGATACTACTGTCACCAAAGACAAGCACCACATGACAATTGTCATCCCTCCTGCCAAAAGGTTAAAGCCCTCTCAATCCAAGTCAGCACCAACTGGTGAAGATGTGCTGAAAGCACTGACTGTGGTCCCTCCTCCAGCTGATGCTGTTATTGATGTTGATGAACTTGATGATCCTGCCAGGTCTAATGTTGATCCTGCTGACCACAAACATGATCTTGGTAAGCCTGATAATTTACTGCTATACTGTCTCATTACTTTTGATAGCAGATTTGTATAGTTCTCCATCTTGGTCTAAAGCTTGAGTATTTTTGCATGCACAATTGGCAAGAAGAATGAATCAAGATTACTGAAAATCTAGTCTGTGAGGAGTGGATTGACAAGTACCATGATTGGTCCAAGAGCCAAAGTGAATCCAAAACCCCTTGTATTGGGTCAATAGAGTCCAAGAAAAAAAAAGTTTGTCATCACATATTCTATGAAATGGTGTTAACAGAGGGCTTGCAGTTCCCTGACAGTGTCAATGACTTCAGAGATATCTTGCTCATGAAGACTATCATTCTACCTACTTTTTGTAAATAAGTGATGGTAATACCTGGAATTTGACATTTCATGAGCCTGTAGTCAACCTTTCAGAGTGTGATGTCCATTACTCCAAATGGTCATTGTGCATTTTGAGATACAATAAAAATATGCAATACAGTAGTAGAGACATAATATAATACACAATATTACAAATGACATATATCAAGCACTTGAGATACTTGTAACATGAGCAATACTAGTATCTAGGTTTCATATATGACTCTATGGGCCTTCAGCAACTTGATACACGTTATGTTCAAAATGAAACCTGCATTAGATACGAGTGGTTGAGAACATCGGGAGTCAGTGTATGTACAGTAGAAGGAAGGTTCGTGAAAATATTGATCGCCGACTGAATTACCTGTGCATGCCGAGCTGACAGCGTGTACACTATGTACTCATTAGTTGTATCCGTTCACACCCCAAGTTAGGCGTGTCGATGACGCGATTTCCACTCACAGAGCTGCTGTTCAACACACCTGTGATGGCAAGCCTGCTCTTCTCAACAACCTCGGCAACTCTCTCCTCACTCGTTTTGAGCTTGGAGAGCTTCGTGACCTAGACGGCAGGATTTCAACTCACAGAGACGCCATTCAGTTCACCCCTGATGGCCACCCCGACGAGCCTGGTCGCTTCAACAACCTCAGCAACTCCCTCCTGAGTCGCTCCTCGTGCGACGTGCAATGGCTACTCCGTGCAGTTGATCTCGCCGTGTCGAGACTCACGCTGGGCAAGCACGCGCATCTTACGGTATGTCTCCTTTGGTCTTTTTCGTCTTCGTCCTCGTGAACACGTCACAGCATCGCGCTTGGACACGTGTTTCTCCACCTCACGGTACTGACCGACGCCGCAGCGATGCGACCGCAACTTCTGAATGTGGCGATGTGGTGGCTGCTTCGCTCGCCAAACCCGTAGTCTTGGGCAAGCCGCTCGCTTCTGCTTCAGAGGAACCGGATAAACCTGCCGTGGACAAGCGTGGGCGATACGCTGCGGTCTTGCTCGCCTGTGCGCGTATCCAGAAGGAGGGATTAGATAGGGCGATGGAGGCGCTGATAGTGGATTGAGTCGTGTTGGCGCATCATCCTGCGATTTGTACGTCCCCTTTCATTCTCGGTCAGGGGGTCTGAGGTGAGCGCGGGTAGGTGTGCCCTCGCGCCCTGTGTGGATCAAACTGTGTTCAAAAGGCAAGCGTGGATCTACTCGAGGTTTGAACGGGCACGTCGATCTAGCGACGAAGCTCGTCTTCGAGGCGTCCACGACAGATCCCAATGTCGTCTCTGGTCCCTTCGAGACGTGCGCGGGCTGATCAGGTTCGAGTAGCTAGGCTTCGCGGAGGTGAGTTATCACGTGCTCAGCACGATGGGCGTTCATCACCCGAGACGTGGTGCTACCACGCGTGATGGCACAGCTTGCGGTTGACATCGACGTGGGGGTGTTGGATGCACCGACCGAGGAGGACCTCAGGATCTTGGAGACGCCCGAGGGGACGACGTACGTCGACGGTGAGCCCCCACGTCGTCTCTTGCCCCCTTGAACTTACCCCCCATGGTCCTGGCGACACAGCAACGTGAACAGCTGCTACCGCAACAGGGACATGGTGCGATGGGACGCCGAGCTCCGGCAGTCCCTCGAGAGCAAAAAGGCCAAAATGGGCGTGGTGTCCAAGGAAGCACAAGCATGTACAGGCGCAGCTCGAGGCCGCTGTGCGCGCACGGGTGGAACGCGTTCGGGCGGGTCCCATGTGCGGGTTGGCATGGGTCAGGAGCGTTGTCGGGAGCGGGGGACGGGTTCGGAGTACGTGCGCTCCAAGGCGGAGCAGTTGCTCGGAGCGATGTGCCGAAGCAAACATACGTTCCCCGCCGTCCCTCTTCTTCTCGCGCTCGCTCACGCGCGTGCAGTCTCGAACCCGGCATACCCCTGACAGATGACACTCGAACACGTGTTGCACGTGGTCAGGACCCAACCACGTCTGAGTAAGGACGTGCCTTTACTTCTTGTCGATCTTGGGGGAGGCCATTCGGGGCGAGGCGACATCGGACGAGGTAGGGGTGTTGACAGGTAGGACGCTCCTTCAGGAGACACATGTGCGGAACGCGTGTATCCAGGCACTCCAGGTGAGCCCTCTTCTCTTCTCGTCGTGGGGGGGCTGACGAGAACCACGTAGCCATTCGATCTGGCCGAGATGGACTAGTTGCCGGCGCTGTGGGTCGCGTGTCATGACCCGGGCGGGCAGAACTCGAGGTTGGTGGGGAAGGTGTGGGAGGAGAACGGGATGGACGTCGGGGAGGGGTACTTTGGTGATTTAGTGGGCTTTTTTGGTGCGTCGCGCGCGCTTTTCAGTGGCCGGGTGCTGATGCCGATCGACGGGTGTAGGCCACGAGAACGTGTACGTGAGGATGAGCGCCGCTGTTGCTATCGCAGCTGGCGTCGAGCACCACTTACAAACGAGCCCGGGGATGGTGGGCGCGCTGCAGGTGTTGTATCGGGAGAAGGTACGTGGGCGCTTTGTGGGGTTTTTTTCGGGTCTCACGTTGCGAAGGCCAAGATCCTGGCACCCGAGTTCGACCAATACGTGCGTGTTACCCTGGGTCATCAAGACAGGACTGACGAGAGCACAGGGCATGGTCATTGTGCAAAGTCTTGATCGGGTGGACCCGTGGCCGACGCACGTCGCGATCGGGGTGACACTGGAGCAACTGGCGCCGGCGTTCCCAGAGACACACGTCGAGCCGTTTTTCCGGTTCCTCATGCAGGACCGGGCGCTCGGCGACTGCTCGGCGGACATGCGTCGCCACATGCTGCAAGCGGGCACGGCGGTGATCAATCACCACGGCGCGCCACAGCTCGCTGGTCTCTTGTCCGCATTCGAGACGCACCTCGCGGGCCCGCAGCAGACGAGACGGGGGACCAGCTCAAGGAGGCCGTGGTGATCCTGTTCAGGCGTGCGGCGAGGCACCTCGTCCCGTCCGACGCGCGCATCCCGAGAATCGTGGAGAGGTTGGCGGACGCGCTGTGAACGCCAGATCCAGATGGCCGTGTTCGGACTGCCTGGTCCCGCTCGCGCCACGCATGCCAGGGAGCGCCCCACTCATCGACGGGCCATCGTACGCTGCCCGACGGGGCGCCGCCTACGGCTCGCAGGCGCGATCAAGGGCCTCGGAATAGGGCGATCAGCGGCACGCGGTGATAGATCGGCAGCACGGGGCCGCCAAAGACAAGAAACAGGCGAAACAAAGGCAAGATGCCATGTTGGCACTCGAGACGCTGTCAACGACGCTTGGACGGCTGTTCGAGCCGTACGTGACGTTCATCTTTCCGTCGTTGCTGTTCGGGCTTGACAAGAAGCAATGGCAGTCGAAGAAGGGGTCGATCAAGCCGTTGGGGATGATGGCGTATTGTTCGCCGCGGTAGCTCTCGCTCTCGTTGCCGATCATGATCCCGCAGTTGACGGGGGTGCTGACGGATGCGGGCGCGGGCGCGAGCAGCATGACCGACGCAGGTCAAAGCATCTGCGAACAAGAGCTTGAAGCAGTTTGGGGAGGTGATCAGTAACCCCGAGATTCAAGTGTTGGTGACATTGCTTAAGTAAGGTGCTTGTGGATCCTGGGAAGACGTCAGTGGCGTTGGGGGCGTTGCTGAAGACATCGTTCATGCATTATATCAATCATTCATCGTTGGCGCTCGTGCGTCTTCTTCTTTTCTCGTCTTGAGCGTAACTGACGCGTTGGTAGGTCGTTCCGATCGGTGAGAAGAGGTTGAGAGAGCGAGGGGCCGAGGGCAAAAATAGGCGGCGCAGATCATCGGCAACTTGGCGTTGTTGACGGACTCGAAGGACTTTGTGCCGTTTCTATCGAGTCTATTGCCAATGGCTCATGTCGTGCTCGTGGACCCAGCCCCGCAGGCGCGCGCGACGGCCGCCAAGACGCTCGGACGCTCGTCGAGCGACTCGGGGAGGTGCACTTTCCGGACTTGGTCCTGGGGTTAGTACTGAGGCTCAAGACGGTGTCGTCCGGGATCGACCGACAGGGCGTGGCGCAGGCTGAGCGAGGTGCTCTCGGCCCTGGGCATGGACCGCCTCGAGGGGTTGCTGCCGGACATTATCGCCAACGCGCAGTCGCCGTGGAGCACGATACGCGAAGGTTTCATGTCGTTGCTCGTGTACTTGCCCGCGACTATCGGGAACCGATTCCAGCCCCACCTGCCCCAAGATTGTCGCGCCCATCTTGAGCGGGCTGGCGGATGCGGAGGAGCACGTTAAAGGAGGCTGCGATACGGGATGTATGATCGTGACGAATTATTCGAGTCGGGTTATCGACTTGTTGCTGCCCGCGTTGGAGGAGGGAATGGAATGTCTGATTCTTGGTGGCGCATCAGGGTGAGTTTGGTGAGTCGATGATCGTCGCGTCGTTCACGCCGCGTTCTAGCAATCGTCAATCACCTCGGTCCCGCCAAGTACAGCGCCGACAAGATCCAATCGCGTCGCTCGGCGCCCAACACCTTTGTCAACTCCCTCCACGACGACTCGGCCACGTTCTCGTCGTCCCTGATCTCCAACTTGCTCTTAATCCCGGACACCTTGAACAGCAACTCTCCGACAGGACACCGTCAACCCCAGTTCGCGAGATTTTGCCAGGGTTGGTGGGTCAGTTGGTCAAGCTGTGTTCGAGCGATGATTCGAGCAATAAGAGGTGGGTGCGTCCGTGTCTCAGTTCGTGTCGCTCATTTCGGTGCTAGACTGCCGCATGCACGACCGCCGAGCTGTGCCGCAAGTTTTGGGAAACGATATTGGGCGAAATCGTTCCGATCTTGCTGCGCAAGGTAGCGTCGCCGGCGCGTCGCGCTGACGCGCCAAGGCGTGTATATCATGCTGTCTGACATGATGTACATCGCTTCTGCATCTGGGCCCATCGCTGATGTCCTGCAAGGGAGAGCACCAGCGACACGCAACGCGAGGGTCATGAAGTCGAGATCATCAACATGGTTCAGACCTCGCTCATCGACGACGACGACGCGACCGTCTGGACGGCGGCTGCGGGAGCGTTCAGCACGCTGGGGGAGCAGATCGGGGCCAAGGCCATCAATCAGACGATACCCATGTTGTTGGAAACCCTGCGTCAGCCTGGGTAGAGCTCTGCGACGTTGATCGCAACTCCTATGACAGTGTTCAACATATGGGCACTTGAGTCTCTTGTGACGGTGGCCAGCAATGCGCTCAGCAAGCGTCAAATGGTTGTGCAGAACGCGTTGATCAAAGAGACGGAGGAGCTGCTCGGATTGATCGAGGACCCGGAAGAATTGAATATGTTGATGTTGCTCCTGTTGGGATGGTGCGCACGTTTCATGGTCGCGGCGGTTTCATTTCTGACTCGGAGCGTGCAGGACCATGTCCTTGTACCGCATTGACCAGGTGCGACAGCTGATCTCGTTGTTCGACGACCTGGAGGTTGTCGTTCATACTGTGGCATGGAAGGCTTTCGACACGTTCATCCAGTCCGTGTCCAAGGACGTGCTCGAGCCGTTGGTCGTCCCGCTTCGCCGGACGATCGAATCGATGGGCGCTCCTGGACGAACGGTGCCAGGATTCAGCCTCCCCAAGGGCATAGCGCCCACGGTGCCCATCATCATCGTGAATCGCGACGTGAAGCAACGAACAATGCGAAAACACTGCGTATGCAATCGGAGACCTAGTCGAGCGGACGGACAAAGGCACCATCAAGCCGTTCTTCGTGTCCTTTACCGGACCACTCATCCGCGTGGCCACACAAGCGACGACCTACCCGCCTGGCGTCAAGACGGCGATCCTGACAGCGCTGACAATGATGTTGGAGCGGATTCTGAACCACGTCAAACCGTTCTTCTCACAGCTTCAACGGACGTTCGTCCAGTCCAAGCATCGTGGTGCGCACGCGCGCGGCGGACGTGCTGGGCGTCTTGATTCGTAGTCAGCCAGTGCGTGGATCCGGTAGTGACAGCCGTTGGGGGAGCGAAAGGGAGCGAGGAGATCGCAGTGAGCTACGCGTTGGCTGTCTCACGTCGGTCGGAGCGCGGTGGCGCATGGTGGGCGGGCGACAAGACGAGGGAGATGTACATCGAGTCGGTTCATGAAGCGTTTCAGGGGACGCACGAAGGTGAAAGGGTCCGGATGTAAAAGGCCACAAACCAAAGCCAGACGACGTGGCGCTCATTAAGTATATGAGTGGCACGTGGGCGAAAAAATTCCCTTTAGTGGCGTTGAGCGGCGAGCGACGAGGTCGGAACAGGAGGCAGATCGACGCACGTTGACCGCCGTAATAATGAGACGGTGGAAGGAGTGACAATACCGCAATGCTTATAGGCTCTTCAATCGCTGTAAAAACATCCAATAGACTCTAATGATATTCTCAATACACGCTCATCATCCTCCTTCGTGATCATTAAGTTGTCCATGTCACGCCCTTCCCTCAGCACAGAGTTCAGGGTTTGACTTGGGTAGAATGCCTCACCGACTTTCCCTCCCCAGTCAAAGTCCAGTAACATGATCTTATCTTTATCTCTGGTGCGGTAGATGTTGGGAAGACGAAGGTCACCATGAACGTAACCAGCCAGGTGGAACTCCTCGACGAGTTGTTTCAGTTGCTTGGCCATCTCATTCCGGAACTCCTGCGAACCCCCCGGTCCTAGATGGTCACCCTCCACGTGGTCCATCGCTATAGCAACAACACCACCGGGAAACCTTTTGAATCCACGAATGGTAGGAGCATGCCCGCGAGATGCACAGAAGTCATGCAAATCCGTTGAGTACGAGTGCGTGAATTTGATGACGAGTTCCAGGTCGGAAGGTATTGACCTGGCACAGTACAAGATCCGGCCAGGACCGCTTTGCAGTTCCTTAGTGATGTGGAATTTGACAGAACCTTGGGATTCAAGGGAGGGTAGCTCTGTGATGTCCGGATGAAAATGGCTTAAAAGAGGTGGAGGTCGAGAGCGGACATCAGAGAGTCTTTCTGCGTCTTTTTCGATCCGAGAAAAAAGGTCGATTGCAGCGACAAAAGCGCCACGCAGTGCAAGTCGATCCTCTCGATCAACTCTCCAGGAGATGCACGTGCCGGATGCCAGAGGAAAGAAGACAACCGAGCCAACCCAGGCCATAGCATAGAATGTGACAACAGGACCTAACAGAATTAACGATAAGTATCCTACAGAGATGATCGACACACCAACAATAGTCATGCCAAGTGCCGGGAGTCTTGAATGGCGAATTAACTCTTTGCACTGCCCCTTCACAGCTCCAACACTAAGATGATAGTAAGAAGCCAGCTGAATGGCAGGAATTGCGTTGGAATCGACATCCTCATTCTTGAATCCGACAAAAAGGCACGGAATCTTGTAACGCCCATAGACATAGTGGCCGTCGGTTGTGCATCCGCCGATCTGAGCAGGCACTAACCCTGAATTGCGACCGGGAAACAAGATCTCGTTGAGATGGTTCAAACCAATGGATTGCCTCGATTTTTCCGAATCGTAGACTCTAGCCATGGCCTCCGCGAACATGTCGACTTCGAGTCTGAGGCGAGTCGACCTTTCTTGGCGTTCAGCCTCATGAGTCTCGAGGAATTCTCCGAATCCTGCATATAGCACTTCGAGAGGTGCAAGATGTTCATCCGGGATGGAAGGCTGATCACTTGGTAATTCATTCTGAACTCCGCACTTCACGACAGTACGGTGATCGATGAAGCGTCTGTCCATGCTAGCTTGGGTGGAATAGTACTCCGAAGCACCGAACTCTGATGGGGCGACCTTTGGTTTCTTTCCCGCTCTATCCACGGGATCCCAATCTGGTAGACGTTTATCTCCTATCGTCCTGTAATTAGAAAAGTGTTACTATGCATACAGGGTATACTCACTCAAACCAACCACATCCACAACGATATTGATATCCTCATTGAGGGGGATACTACATCAGGACCAGCACCCTAGCGCTATAATGTCTTATAATATGTTATAATCAAATTTTTTAAAATGATAAGTTGATTATAAGCCCTTGTAATGCCTTACAAGGGATTATAGCGCTAGGGTACTGGTCCTGATGTACTGAAGACACTCTCCAGTTTATCAGTTTTTGGGAGTAGGCAGCCCAACCCTGCTCCTTGGACAATCCTATCAAAATCCTCCTGTCCGCTGTGCGAGAACTTGTAAAGTTCCATTCTCCCAGCCGGTATATCAACCAGGTATGTGGATATCTTCTGTATGCCACCCAAAAGCTGGATAACCAACCATTGCCGTGGCGCTTCAACCACGATCGGGACATCCGAGCTCCTTCCCCGGATCCAGCACCTAACGACTAAAGGAATACCTGGGGGTGATATACTGTGAACATTTGACGTTCGACAACTAATGATACCTACCGAGGTTGGCGACGACAAAATGAAGATGTTTCGCTGCGGGTCGCGAACTGAAAACGGCTGCTAGCGAATCTGCAATGGACAAGGGTTCACCGAGATCAGCGAAACTAATCTTGGTTGTCTTCAGGTCCTTTAGAGGCACTGGGCTATTCTCGGGAATCTGGTAGAGATGTAGTTTTCCTTCATTGGCCTGAGTGTCCCGAGCTACCAGCGCCCTCAAGTCGCTGACATCCATGTCAGATGAAACTGCTTTGATCACGCGAATATCGTGGTAGAGTGATCCACCGGGTTGCCAGTACGAGTAGTACAAAGTCAACATAGAGGGAGAACAGGACATTGTGGAATCAGTTTGGGATATTCCACACTGGGGTCAGTTCGCGGACCCTATTTATGTAATATTCGATTGATAGCGACTGCTCCGAATTCTTCGGCTTCTTCTCCTCCATATCTTTGTCCCGCCAGTATACGTCGGATCTCATGAAGTCGTCGCCCCCGGACGACCACACCATCGGGTATGGTCGACAGCACAAGTGGCCCTAACGACGCTGAGATCGTTCGCACAGCGCTCGTGGTCGCCAGGTTACTTGCCCTCCCGGCTCTACTCTACCTCGTAGTGTGGGTTCTGATGTCTGTGTCTCACTTGTTCCCCTCTCAGAGCCATGCTGACCCAACCGACAGCTTACGGTTGTCACGCGTCAATCGCAGCAAACAGAACTCAAAGTCCTCGAGCATGCGGATGCTTGCATAGTCACCGCAGCTCTCGAAGCATCCACCAACTCGAACGCGGGCACGAGCGCTGCCACTGATGCCACCAACGCCACTCCTGACTTCTAGCATTCGCGCCTGTTCCCGGTGGTCCCCGTCGTTGGTGTCGAGTCCAACGGCATATTTGTTACTGAGTCCCACACCTGAGGTTCGTCCAAGCTAAAGTATTCAACTTGTTCTTAGTGACCAGAAGTTGTCGTTCTCAGACAATGGTGCAAAGATTTCGAGCTCCCCACCACCGCCAAGAACAAGGCCCAGTCTCAAGATCGGCTGGACAAGCTTAACACGGGAGGTTCCGTGCTCCGAGGGGCCGCGTGAGTGCTTGGCAGTTGTCTATTCTTGATTCCTGCTCTGAAGGCATTCACAGCCTTAGGCCGAGAGTTCGGCGCTTCCATCCGGGCAGATGATAGCGCACCAATTACGGGAACGCGCAAGACAACGTCAAACAAGTGTATGACCAAGTTGTGAAAGTCAGCACACTGGCTCAAACCCCAGCATCTGCGTCAAGTCCCTCGGTTTCCCTATTCTCGATAACCGCATCATCTATGCATCTGCGTTTGGTGGCGCAGCTACGACGGCATTTGGCAAATCAGCTTTCGGACAACCGGCCTTTGGCCAGACAGCCTTCGGGGGTCCCGCGGGCGGCACTTCTTCGTTCAGTCAACCAGTCCAGGAGGCCGGCTCGCGGCCGCTGGAGAAAAAGTAGTTACACTGTGCAACTTGGGGGATATCCTTCCCTCGTCGTACTGGGTCAACGTGAGCAATCTTTGGTTCATCCAGTGGCTTTTGACGCTGGTTTCCCCTAGACACGCGACGCGGCAAAATCTGGTGCTGAGCTTTCCGAAGCCAAAGAAACGACGCATCAAAAGAGGGACAATGCGGCCCCGCGTGTGCAAGAGGAGGATTCAGGTGCGTCCAAATCGTTTGTGCATACGTTGCAAGTATCATTCACACCTACCAGGCGATGTCAGCGTACGCCCTGAAGACATCATCGAACAACTCCGGCGCGAACTCGCCCTATCTCGACGTGCCGCCGATGAGCAAAAGGAGTCGCTACCGAGAGCGAGTACGTTCTTTGCTGTGCAGCTTACGCTGCTGCACTGTCGCTAAGGTTAGGCACAGGTACGGGTTTCACCGCGGTGTTCGGTGCACGGGTCTGGCGAGTACAGGTACGGTGTCGAGAATCGGCGAATGTGCCAACACCGAGCACCATACCCACAGTGTACGGTATTCTGGTGATGGGTCTTGCTGTGGGTAGATCCATATAAGGGTTAACTGTAGTTCAACATCTGATTCACAATGTAAATCCGAGTCAGTGTTGGGAAGTTCTGATGCTCTCTGATGGTGTCTCGTCTTCTTTTGTGGATCAGAGCTTGACTGGAAGGTTGGTATATGCTTCAGATGCAGTGGATCGTGTGCAGACAATTCACTGCCAGTGATTCTTCCATGCTCAACATAGCTCTGGCCCACCTGGAGCTAAGTGTTCCCCCTCGTGCGTAAAGGGACAAATGACTTGGACAATTAATCTTGATTTTTGATCCTTCACCGCACTCATTGTGCTCAGGCTCCTTGCCGTTACTCTGTCCTCGTCCGACGATTTTCCGCGATCTGGAGGCGGTTTGTGGCGAGCTCGTCTCGCTTGAAGGAATCATCGTGGGCGACGTCCGTGTTACTGGGCCCACGGCGCGAGCGGATACGTCCCGCACAAGATTGCTCTCACCAAGCTCTGCCAAGAGGGCGAATGCGGCCGTGCAAACATCGCCCTGCTTTCTCTATGAATGCACGTCCTCACCCTTGCAAAATCCGCCGTTTGCTATTTAATGTCGGGGCACTAGCACAATATTATTCTAGAAGGTATGATGATAGTCTGCCGTCGCACACCACTGTTGTGGGCGTAACCATGAGTCGAAAGAACGCCACCGATGATCTCTACCTATGCATAGTCGTCCCACCACGCACAGCGGGGAGGGCTAGTCTGGTCCGGCCAAACCTCAGACTCTCGGATCTCGACGTCCACGTCGCTAATGCCATTTTCCTCGAGGAACGTCTTGCAGCGAGAGACGACGATTACACCGTCTCTGCCGGAGAGCGACCCTGGCGCGACGCCAACCCAGAGCACGACAGGGACGACGTCCGCGTCTTGGTCGCCGATGCGGACGACGTCGAGGGTCGTCCATTCAACCTGGGACGCTTCCAACAAGTCGAGGACCTGGCGCGCGAAGCCGGCTTCCCAGACCGCCTTGAGGGGGTGGTCGCCCGCGGGCCGGAGTTCCTTGAGCACTGGCGGGTCCGACTCCGGGTCGGCGGGTGGTTCCCATGTTGTGGAGCTGCTGCGAGCGACCAGTCTCGGGCGAGATGACAGGCCTGCGTAGTAGAGTTTAGCCTCCAACTCCGATGGAGGGGACAAGAGTATGGGAGTAGAGTTCATGCTAGAAGATGATGTTTCGATGCTAAGAGGGGCTTCGGGTGGAAGGGAGTTGTTGAGTAGCAAAATTCACTGTGCAGCTTCCTATGTCGTGCTCGAGACTTTATAGATTGCAACTGAATTGATGGAATAATCTCTACAGTTTAGTGGTCAGCAATATAGTTGGCTAGTAGCCCCTATATCTTGCAAACGACCAGAGCGCACGACCTACGTCATCGCTCGTCATCACCTACGTATCTAACATTCCAGCCCGCCTCAGGGGCATATAAACACTGTTTCCTCTTAAAATTAGTTGTCGTCTTCCGCTCATGACATATACTCGTAAGTAGTCACGTCGTATCCACTCTCTCGAGTTCAACATTAGGTCACGACACCACGCCAGTGCGGCGTCACCCGTCGCAGACTCGGCGCAGAAACGACTCTTGACGAAATTGACCCAGCACGACAACGCGTGTCCGAAACGTGATGGCTCTTCGTAACGCGCACCCTGTGGATGCGACGGCGTCACAGCACCTCATCTCGACTGTGGGGACACATGCAGTCAAACGGTCGCGCTCACTCACTTGCGCAACGTCGAACGTAAGTGCCATAGGGGCTGCTGTTCTCGGGCAAATGCTTGGTCCAGCTTGATGCTTAGAGACATTGGTACAAATTCTGTGTCAGCCTACAGAGCAAACGCCCGACTCAACTGCTCTAGTAGAGGTATAAGTGTTTAGCGTCGCGTAAACGCCCATAGCAGGCTACCTTGTTCGTATCCTTGTCATCGCACGATTCCCATTGATCGTCTGCGTTGGCTTGTCACATTCAGGTGGGTCAGGTTAACAACTCGACGCATGTCGATAAATGTTCCGCGACGGTGAACGGCATTCTTACCAATGATACGGATGGTTCACGGGGGTTGCAATGAATCCGTGGGACTTTCTCCGCCTATTGGCAGCATTACTGAGATTGAGGAATGCGAAGTGGAGTAGCGGTGGATTTGGGTTCTTCTTGGTGACACATTGGGTCATGAGCCATGAGCTCCTACACAGGGACTGGGACGAACAAGGCTGCGTTGTTTCGTTATCTCATTTCCTGCTGAGTCCTGACATGTTGGTGGATCTGTTGCGTGCAGGTGGTGGAGGCCCAAGCCGGCGGGTTAGCTGATTATCACGCCAAGTAAACGATAAAAGTAAGAAAATTGGAGAATGTTAGCAGTGGCTGAGTGGGCTTCCGATCCTGCACAGGATTGAGAGCCTGCAGCTGGCAGGAACAGCGCTCGCTGTAGCTCGGCCAGTCCATTTCGTGAAAAATACAGTGGATGAAGCAGAGTCCAGCCCCTAATTACTAAATCGGGTGCACTTCCTACATGATCATACAACCCCAACCCCCGCTGCGTTCTCGTTCTCTGCGCCTTCGCTCCGCCTCGGCTTGAGCTCGTTGACTCTGCCAATATTGCTCTCTCCGAATTCTCTCCCTCTCCGCCACTTCTCGCATCTGGCGCTGCTCTCTGAGACGCCTTTCTTGTTCCTCGACTTCTCGCTGCCTGCGCAACCGGTCGAGATGTTGCCGGACTCTCTCTGCTTCCTCGCGTTCCCTTTCCTGCTGAGCATGGTCTGCGGGAATAGCGTAGACTTGGTCCCACTGTAGTCCTGCATTTTGAAACACAGTGGCGCGGCGCGCCTCCACCTGTCGGAGAAGTTCTCGCTGTTCTTCGATGTTGACCGGAAAACCGATGTCGACCGGTGGCACCGGAACAACTGGCCCATCTCCATGGATCGTCCCATGGGCAGAGTGCATGTGGGGATAGATCGCTTCCTCGGTAAAGACCCCCATACATCGCCAACAGATGTGTGCGCCGCACCTATCGACCAGAAATATGAGGCGAACCGCTCTGAAGTGAGTGGACATTTGCGTACCGGCACCTCATGTGGTTACACCCTTCCAATTTCTCGATCATCACGCTACATTGTGGACACTTCTTCACGCGTCCGTTTTGTGAAGCGATCCAGACATCGTTTAGGCGATCTTGCTCTGCAGGGTCCCGTCTCACTTTGCTTTCAGCGCAAGAGAGACCGTCATGCGCCTCTTCGTGACACCCGTTACATATAGCGGAGAAGCAGGATGGACAATGAAGTGTCTGAGGAGCCGCGCCGGCCTCAACAACCCGATAGATTTGCGCGCAGTCAGGTGTCTTACAGTGCTTGAACTCTTCTGGATGTTTCCCGATATATGCGTCAAACGCAGCTTCTAGCAATCGATTGAACGGCGCCGGGGGAAGAAACTGTTGAATTGTTGGAATGGCGATCGGAACCAGACACTGAGCCTCGTCTCCGAGACAAGTCAGAGGCAGTTGGTCCGATTCGAGAGCAGACGAAATGAAATGGCGGAGGCAGGCGATGCAATACACGTGGCCGCACCCGAGCTGGTGCGGGGAAGAGACGTTGTCATAGCAAACCGGGCAGGTCTGAGTGTCTTGTCGTCCGTCAGAGAATCCAAGCCCACTTTTTTGAGAGAGCATGATGAGGCGATCGAGAGCGTGCTGTGCTTCTTCGCCACCTGAAACAGTTACTTTACCGGAAGATGCGAACTTGACGTTATCCTCTCCAAGGGTCTCTTTAAGTTGCTGAATCCCTTCTCTGACGAAGAAGCCGATAGAGCGACGCGGGAGCATGACCGTGTAGTCCAAGGAAGACAGCCTGTCGAGCTCATTCTTGATCATCTCGCGAGCCTGATCAACAGCTCTCGGCGCCCCGTAGACCTTCAAGGACTGCCGTTTCCAGTCCGTGCGTAGGTAAGCACCGGTTTCCGAATAGACGCGGGAAACGAAGGAATTGCCAAGAGTTCCAAGTGACCGATGCCAGCCCTCCACTGTGTCGCCCCTCGCCAGGTTCTCGACCCTCACTTTCAAGGCGCCCGTCGCCTCCTTGACCGACCCGGAAAGTTGAATGAAAACGGCGTTCCCAGTGTCGCGTACGTTGAGTGCGCATGCTTTCCTATCCTTGATCGAACTCGAAAGAGAATTCCATTGCGCCTTTTGAGCCCTGTACTGTTCCGCCGGAATAATGAGCGTAAAGTACATCGGATCGGGAAGCCGAAGCCAGATTCGCTGGTTGCCGTAACGCTTATCCAAGAGGCATGTGTGGGCAGCATCAGCCTCGTCCCACGAGGAAAAGTGGGCACGTGCAGACACGACACCGTCCATGTTGCAGGTATTAGGAGGGCCATCGAATTTCTTCAGGCCTCCCGGAACAGCGCGCTGAATGTCATCCCGAACGAGCCTAGCTATTTCCTCGGTGGGGTGCGTGATGCCAAGGGTACCAATGGGGACTCGCCTGACAGCTGTCGAACCAGTGAAACGATGTACGTCCTCATCGGAGACGGTAGGTGGGAGATTGTTGATTTTAATGGAGTTGACTGGCAGCCTGGTCGCGAAGCGGCCACGAGACGGAGTATTCGTCTCGACTTTGATGCGACGACCCCCGTACACCGAGCGGTTGAGTTCTCTAACCTTGGCATTGGCCGCATCAACATCAACGTACTCCACGATATAGCGCGCAGAGGGCGCGTGCCAGGATATAGTTAGGATATCTGAGCTTTGACCAGTCCCGGCATTCATACCGTCGAGGGAGTTGGTAGCGGACGTTTCAACGACTAAAGTTTCCTCATGAAATTCGATACCGTCTAGGCCCAACGCTAGCGCGCATCCGGTGTCCATGTCCGTGAGAATGCGTGCTTCCAGTTTACCCTGCCTCTTCTTCATCGCGAGCTGGAACTGCTCTCCGTCCAAACCCTGCATTCTGAGCAGGGCGTGGATATCACCTTCCTTCACGTCGACAGGAAGATTTCCGATGCGTAATGTGGAGGTCTCGAAGCCTGCGATCAATTTCGAAACGTCGAGGCCCGCGCTGAACGTCACGATAGAGCCGGAAATGACTTGGGTGATCGTTTTTGCCGCTTCCTCTTTGGCTGCCTCCGCACGCGCACGAGCCGCAGCTGCTTCTGCTTCTTGCGCCATAACACGCTCGGCTGCTAGTAAATCTTGGATCGAAGCTGCGTTGAACGAGGCGGAGAGACCTTGCTGTACACGAGACATAGGGCGTGATGCAGCAATGTTTTGCTGGTTCTGCGGCCTGGAAAGAGCCGCCCCGGGTACCTACAATTCCATGACGTGCCAAACGCCACTGAAGAGAAACGGGAGACCTACATCGACATCATGACCAAACCAACACTTGGCCCCTCTGGTACAAGTCCCAGCCTTCCAAGCACGGCAAGGGATCTCCCCACGCTTGGGTCTGGGGCGAGCATCAGAGGCATCATCAGAGAGACAGCCAGAAGGTGAGTCTGAGGAAGCAGGATCCAAACACGCGGCATCCTTTTCTACATGCTGGGCGGGCGGGCGCGAGGGTCAGTTCGGCGCGCAGCGATGGTCCGAGAAAGATTCACCTGTACATTCGTGGACTCATGGCTGAACTTGCACTTGTCGCCGAAACGACAGAGACCTTGACTATGATACCGGCATGGAATCGACTTGCGATCGCGCGCTGAGGCGGGATGAGCCGACGAACGAGTCATGGAGGATGGGTTGGAAGAGCGCAGGCGCTTTCAATGTGCGATGAGTGTGTTGATACTTGAGGTCGCCAGGCGTCCAGGTACAGGAAATGAACCCCAACGGGGACCTGAGAATCTGCACAGGATCGCTGCGGCTTGCTGTGGGAAGCTTCTTTTGCGACACAACAGAACTTCCTGTGTGGTTGACTGTAAAGGACGGGTCAATGTCTACCTTTTGCGGTCATCGTCACTGCTCCCAAGCTGATCCGCCGGCCCGCTCGCTCAACTCTTTTTGTGCACACCCTCTGGGCGACAGTCGTATAGTAGTAGTGCTATGGTGAGTCGAGTTCGTGGCAGTACTAGCTCGGGCATATCCGAGTCCCGCATCGTGGGAGCTGTGTTTCTCGCGAGAGACGCAAGGCGGTGGCGCGCGGTAATTTACGTCTCAAGTGACGTTGCGCCAAGAGGGAAAGTGCGCCAACCTGAGGACGAAACAAGTTCAAGGCATTATCGTAGTCAACGAGGAGTCGACGACGACCACGGCCACGGTTCTAGTTCTCAGAGCAAATCATGTAGTCGACAAACTAAGACAGCGAAGAAAACGACACCTGGTAAGTACAGATAGCATCAAAACTTCGACGCCGACGATCCCCCGAATCACTCCTCCATCGCATCTTCGTCCTCGTCGTCTTCGTCGCTATCACTTTCCTCTCCCTCGGCGACCTCAATCGGATCCAAGCCGAGGTCGTGGTCCGCCCCGACGTACGAGTCGCAGATGACGTACAGCTTGAGCGCGTGCGTCCCCTTGGGCAACGTGAACTCGAGTCGGACCGCTAGACTCTTGCTGACAGTGACCCGCTTAATGACGTGCAGCTGCCGCGTGCTGGGCTCGCCCACGACGAGCCACCAGTTGGCCATCTTTTTCACGGGGTAAAACGGCGCGACAACGACCTGGTCGTCGGGATCCTCTTCGTCGGCGTCTCGAGATAGCATGACTCTGAGAGAGATGGGCGTGCTGGCGGTGTAGTCCCCTTTGGCGAGCTCGTACGACACGTCCAGCGTCGGGTACGAGTTGACAAACTTGGCCACGTCTCGCCTGTCACACGATGAGTATGCGTCATGCAGGAAATCAACTGGATATACATTTGTCTGACATCCATCTGCAGCAGCTCGTTTCGCTTGTCATCCTCCATTTCCATAATGTCGTAGACAGACTCGATGCCCGCCTCCTTGCATCGTTTGACGACCTGACAGCGGGTGAGCTCCACGTCACCGATGGGATTCATGGGGAACCTACCTCGGGCTCGAAATGCGGTATTTGCTTCAACGGGGAATCCGCTTCCCACATGGCTTGGACACACATCTGCGACAGATCCATAGCTCCGAGTGCGTTCAACCACGCGTTCGACGACATGACATCCACGCAAGCAGAAAGCAAGTTCAACACCTTTTCTAGTACCAGCAGTTGGTCGGAAGTGAGGTCGGGTGGTAGCTGAATGCGCGAAAAGTGAGCTTGTAGGAGGAGGAACGTCTTGAAGTGCGGCGCTTCGAAATCTGCCCGCTCCAGCTTGACAGGGAGACGGTCATATAGGCGGCGGAGGACGACCTCTTCGTGACGACGAATTGGAATAGTTTCAAACTCTGCAGAAGACGAGACGACCTCGAGCAAGCCTTTTAATTTTGTGCGATCTTTGAGCGACAACGTGTAGACCTCCACGGTGACGTCTATGGACATGGTTAGCGACTCGACCCAGATGACGCAGACGGTCGCTCACAGGAAATATTGTAGTAAGCCGCAATCATGCCGAGGTTGAGCGCGGAGACATCCATCTCGTCCTCTGAAAGATGATTGAACAGCCAGTCGATAGTAAATACGTGCCCGAGACCCACCGATCGCGATACACTTGGAATTGACAAGATCTTGAAGCGTATTCTCCACCAGCTCCGATAGATGATCCGATAGTGCCTGATGACTGACGTTGTGCAAGTTGTAGTAATTCGGGTTCTGCGTCATTCGTCGATAGAAGTAGGTCCACGTCAGGATGTCCTGCGGCGAGTCCCAGTGAGCGTCGCATAAGGCGGTCGCCGACTCGTCACTCACCATGGCGTCCTGCTTGTTCTCGATCGTCTTGACCGCGATCTCGGCCAGGAAGTAGTCGTGCATGAGGTGCGTCGGAAGGTGGGACTCGATCGGCAGACCCTCCGACAAGAACTTCTTGTAAAAGTCCTTGCGCGTCTGCTGGCACATGAGCACGCAGCGACTGCGATCGTCCTCTCTCGGACGACAAGCTCTGCCCATCATCTGCAGCACGTCCATAACGGGGTAGTCCACATATCGGTGCTCCTTGCCTTCGTAAAATTGCACGCCCATGATGATGACCATGTAACTCGCCACTGGAATACTCCACGCCGTGTCCTGCCCAATGGCACTAAGTCGAAATCGCTTCGAATCGCCCAGGAGACAGACGTACCTTGGAAGCCACCAAGACCTGGATCGCACCAGACTCGAACAAGCGTTCCACGATGACCTTATCTTGTCTGCTCAGCGCCTCGTGGTAATATCCAATGCCGTGCTTCAGGCATTCCACGAGACCCTTGTCGCTGACGTGTTCGAGGTGCGGCTCCAATTCCGCTTCGCTTATGTTCAGGAACCGGTCGGTCCCGTTATCGGCTGAGCAGTGTAACAATAGATCGTCTACCGTCAGGCGACATTGCCGCCGCGATGAGACGAACACGATGACGGGTTTCGTCGGAGCGTACTCCACGATGGCCAGATATGCCGGCTTGGACATGGCAATCATCAACGAAGGGTAGTGAGGTATGGTGAAGCTCTGAAGGTGGATGTCCATGTCGAGAGGCCGCGAACTAGACGAATCGTGAGCAAGCAACGAATCGACATCTCGCGACTCGTTTACCTGGGCGAAAAGTTGAAAATGGCGTGCGACGGAGCGCCTATCCACTCTCCAAGATCCCGAGCGTTCGCAAGCGATGCGCCACAGGCCACGATACGCGTCTTGATCTCCGTCTGTGCGGAGACATACCGCGTCCTCGAAATGATTACTTCGTACGTCGGACCTACTTCCCCGCCGATAAGCTGGACCTCGTCGACAACAAACAAGGCAATATTCTGCACGTTCTTCCTCTGACGCCACCTGCGCGAGAGAATGTCCCACTGTCAACAGTTAGTCTTCGCGTAGGTATCAGTTCATTCCAAACGCTTACCTGACTTGGCGTGCAAACAATTACATCGCCCTTCTCCAACAGTCGCAAGTCTGCGCTGGTCTCGCCCGTCAAACTCACGATCTCCTTTCCGCCCTGCACACCACTAAACTTGCGACGCCACTCGGACACGCGCTGATCGACCATCTCTTGATACGGCTCTACGCAAACCGCTCTCGAGTTGTCCCTCTTGTTCCATAGCTTGAGCAGCGCGAACTCGGCGCAAATGGTCTTTCCGCTTCCCGTGGGAGCGCCGACGAATACGTTTTCGTCTGACGTGTAAAGTGCTTGGAAAACTTGGGTTTGGATCTTGTTGAATGTCTGGATCGTGTTTGAATAGATCGCTTCATATTCCTTGTTGTGTAACGCGGAGAGAGGTAGGGGCTGAAGCTCAAGAAGGGGCGTTGGAGGTGGGAACTTTTCCGGGAGAATGAGGTGCTTGAACGAGATGGGCAATTTCGTCTCTGCATGCAACCATCGATCCGATATGAGCGAAATATAGTAGTTGGGCGGGACGGGTTCGAACATCGGGACGGTGATAGTGACGTTGTGTTCATCTTCCGCGTACCGCTGACGAAGGACGAACGTATCGTGAAAGAGAATGATCTCCCCATCAACGTCTTCAACGATTATGAAGAACGTCTCCGCACTACCGTGAATTTTCTCTTCCCAGCGGAAATCAGGGGTAATGGACAAGTCGACTCGTAGGAGGGAACGTGTGATGGGTTGCACTTGAGCTTGAAGTCTGAGAACGTTGGTTAGGATCGCGCTCGATGCACATTTATGAATACCTACTGTAATTTCGGGAAATTGTGGACGAGTCGATGAACCAGACGACCGGCATTAGGAATGCCAATGAGTTCTCCAAGCTCGGGCGGGTTCAGATCAAAGTATCGATACCAGGGCTAGAAGAAAGATCGAATCAGCGTCCAGCTGTCACATCATATCAAGGCAGACGCACGAATTGTTTACCCTCGGCCTTCCTGATAACCTCCTGAGGCACGCCCTTGAATTGGCGAAGTGGCGTCATCGAGCCCCACCTAAATCCAGTCAGTCAGGTATGGAGAATTACGAAGCTGAGCTCACATTCGTCGTTCTACCATCTTGCATAAGGAAAGACATGCCCGGGCAGGTAACGCCCATCCGCGCTTAAGACAAATTTCGAACATGGCACGCAGGATGCGTCCAGCTGATTGTTGTACAAAGACCATGTCTGCGACCAACGCAAACCCTGACCACAACAGTCGTAAGTGACAGACGACAAAAAACGAGCCCAGAAGGACAGACCATCAAGTTTGAGCTGACTTATGTACGCTTGAAGTAGCACGTTGATCTTGGCAGCAGGCTCGTCAGCGCTCTCTTTGATGGGGATAGGCACGCGTTCCAGCAGTTTCGCGAGCTCGATCTTCTCTTCTTGTCGCACCTGTAGATACCGGTGAGCGAGCCGATTTCGTGGCGAAGTTCTCGAAACGTCTTACAGGTAACAACTTGAACTCGTTCGACAGCGCAAACACCCGGAATAACTCTAGACTCGACATTGACGGTCGCAAGTGCTGATTGTACGTCGCCATCGAGTTATGGGTCACGTAGTAGTGTGATGCGATACGACCAAGTTCCGTGCTCTGGAATCGACCGGACGAACGCTCGTACTTGACGAGGTGACACTTCTCGAGAAGGGCCGCAGCGGAATGAACGATATCGGCACGTTTCTGGACCAAGCTACCATCGTCCTCCTGGTAGTCGTTCCCCACGCCGTACAGCCCAGGAGACTTGAGCATACGTACGTACCTAGACATAGGGTCAGAACAAATAAAAGTCCTCAAGTGACCGAAGCACTCACAGATACGTGTATCCAAGCCATTGTACCGCCTCATCACGATTCCTGACCGTCCCGAGCACGATCTCCGCATTCAAGTTATCCGCCAGCTTAGACACGAACTGCGACTCGATGGGTAATTGCTGATTCATGAGCGACAGGTAGTACTGAAGCTCCGAGTGATTCGTGATGATGATACCTTCACCGTATGTGTCGTACTGTGGGCGTCCAGCACGCCCAAGCATCTGGAGGACGTCTTGAGAAGACAACTCGACCCAACGCCCCTTTTCGGGATTGTATATCTGTGTCCCTTTGATGATGACGGTGTGCGCGGGCAGGTTGACACCCCACGCGAGGGTGGCCGTGCAGACCAACACCTGTACGGAACCGTCCGCGAAAAGTTCCTCGACAAGAGTCCTGTCTTCTCTGGACATGCCTGCGTGATGGATCGCAAATCCGAAGGGAAGGAGGTCCCTCAGATTGCCGTCCTTGACATTCCCAGCCTCCTCTGTCAAAATCTCCCGCGTGGCGGAGTCGGGTCGGACGAATTGGGTGATGGTCTCCTTCTCGATGGCCATGTCACGTATGAACCGCGCCGTCTTGGCTGTTTCTTTGCGCGAATGAACGAAGACGAGGGTTTGGTTCTTCCCCGCTTGGTCGAGGAGCTTCTCGTAGCAGACTTCGTTCATGACCTGGAATCGTTTAATAGCCTTCTTTTCGGTGACACCGATGAACTGCTGCTGAAGTCCGCAAGGACGGTACGACGCGTCGAAATAGAACAGGCCTTTCGACTCGTCTACACGAAGGAAGGTAGCCACGTCTTGGTAATTGGGTAACGTCGCAGACAGCCCAACGAGACGAACGTAATCTCCGGTCTGCTCCATCCTCCGGATAGTACGTGCGACGACGCTCTCTAGAACGGGACCGCGCTCGTCGTGCAATAGGTGAATTTCATCGATAATCATGAGGCGAACAAGGTTCGTGTAACTGGTGTCGGTGCTTTTGCGAGTGATGACGTCCCACTTTTCCGGCGTTGTAACGATGATTTGGGTCTCAGAGATTTGCTGCTTCGTCATTTGAGAATCACCTGTAAGCTCCCCGACCTTGACGCCAAAAGCAGTACCAAGACGTGACGTAAAGTTGCCAACCATCTCTTGTACGAGGGCCTTCATGGGGGCGATGTAGACGATCTTGAACTGGTCGAGCGCAAACGCGCCAGTCTCTTCGTCCCTATATTTCCCAAGTTCGTTGAGAATGGTCAACATTGCGACGTTGGTCTGAGTAAACCCATTAGAGACGACCTAGAGGTAAAATCATCTGGCTCACCTTGCCGGCACCGGTCGGCGCACAAAGGAGCAATGGTTCATCTGTACCAAACGCGACGGGGTACAGCTTGCTCTGTACCCTGTTGAGCTTCGAGACTGAAAACGCAGCCCGCGCCCACTCGGGCAACTTGGTGACAGGTACAAGCTCGTCGTCGCTGCCAGCGTGCTTCTTGGGCGCAGGCACGTGGATTTCCTCGAAGCCTTTCCTCGAACGCTTGAAAGACCCGTCGGGAAGCTTGCACTTTTTGTTAGACATCAAGTGACCACCCTGGCTAAACGCCATGCTCTCGAGGTCGACAGTGCCCTTGGGCTGAACCGTAGAACCGGGCGCGAGCGTTGCTGTCTTGGGAACCGCGGCAGTGGCCTCTTTGACGTCGACATCCATCGCGTCGTCATGCATCTTCTTGGACTGACGGTCTCCTGCCAGTTCTCTCAGAATCCACCCGACGCCCTTCTCCCGCATCGCCACTTCTACGTTGACGCGTTCGTCTGCATCGCTGCGCATCAACTTGGTGCACCAAACAATGACGTCTCTGTTCTTGAGGAACTTGGTAATGACATGGAAGCTTTGATATTCGAATAGCTCCATCAGCTGGTTTTCACAGTCGCGCAAACCTGACTCCGAGCCGAGGATGGAAAGCACGGAGGCGGCCTTGTCTGCAGCGGTAACCGGGTCCGAGTAGACTTCGGATATCTGTCGCTGTACCCAGAAACCGTCGATGTTGTGCGGGGAAACGACGTCCTTGTCTGCTTTGGCTTTCCCTGCTTGAGAGGCAGCGGAAGACCCACCGATAATGAGCTCATCGGCGCCTCCCTCTTCCTCGCCTTCGGTATCCTCTTTTCCCTCTTGCTCGCCTTCCTCCTCCTCCTCGTCGCTCTCGTCACGAATTTCGTAACCCTCTTCGTCTTCTTCCTCCTGTTCCTCCTCGTCGAAGACGACAGCGACCCCAATTTCTTCGTCGATCTCCGCGTCCTTCCGCTCCATATCAGGGTCCACCACCTTCTCGTCCTCGGCGCCATAGTCCGTGATCTTCTTCGACAGAACGACAAGCTGCGAGAACGTGTCGCCAGAGACGCCCCCCAAAATCTCCTCGATCTCCTTCTTCTTGTCAAAGTCTTTCGCGTTCTCGTTCTTGAGGGTCTCCAAGACCATGTCCGTCGCGCTCCGAACCACGTCCTGGGCTTGGTCCCCGAGGGTCCGATGCACGGCGGACAACATGAACTCGTACGCCTCGCGCGTCTCCGCCGTGCGTGGTCGGTACGTCAGACCCTCGACGTCCTGCGTCGCCTCGATGATGTCGGCGAAACCGAAACCGCCGCCGCCGCCGGCCTCGGCGCGACGCTTCGTGGTCGCAGCCTTCTCGAGGGCCTCTTGTCTGCTGGCGTCCCCCGCCTTTTTCTTCTTCTTTTCGATGTCTTTCGGCGCGGCGCGTTGGACGCGCGAGCCCATCTCGTTGGCGTCTATTCGACCTGCGAGCGATGTGGGCGCGCCGTCTGGCTCCTTGTCTCGCCGTGGAAGCGCAGAGCGGTCGGCTGTGAGGACGAGGGAGGAGATGGCGCCGTAGTTGTACCCAGAGAGGTCGGGTTTTCCAGAAGGTCGCCCCGACATTTTTGAAGAAAAATATGCTACAAAGAGGAGGACGAGGACGGGCGGGTTGGCTGTCGACGTTGTTGTCGACGTTGTTGAGAGACGATTTGAGACGAGCGCAGCTTCGCACCTTCCGTTTCAAACACGAGTAAACAGACGCTCAGGCCAGCGCGGAAAGTTCAAGTCTAGATCTAACCCAGATTGCCATCAGAGAGGATCCACGGGTGTCTACATCACGTAGACATCATCTCAGCGGGTCTCTGCCCCGCCCCTCATCCGTCGAACGATAACCTGCCTGGACTGCTCGTGACAATAGGATATGAAGGCACAGTTTTCCAGGCAAGTGGAACGGATGCGTGAGACGTGCCATCGCCCTCGTCTCATACTCGCAGGTTTTCGCGAAACAGTTGGCATTCTCATAGTGAATATCCCTAGGATCCACGTCCCCGACTCGTTCGTTGATTTCAGCAGAGGCATCACGGGGAAAACGCGATGTCTTTGTATTCGACGACGAGCAGATTTCTGGCTTCATGACGTACAGTGACTCGTTTGGAAGTGAGTATCAGGCGGGCACGGCGTCGAAATCGTCACAGTCTGCAACCCTCTCCTTTGATGTCTCCGAATCCAAGGGGCGATTTAAGGCGGCTTTCGCGTCCGAGTCTTTGCAATTCCCCTGATCACGGGCGACAAAAACGTGACGCCAGTTTCTTACCAGCGTATCGATGTACATACTCTTTTCGTCGCCTGTCTTTTTCGTCCAGCTAATACCACGCAGCCCGGGAAAAAAGAAAAAGAAAAGAAACGGCACTTCCGAGCTGCTCTGGCGGGGAAACCTCACCACCGTCAAGGGCACGTGGCAGATCACCCCTGGCAGCGATGGGAGTCTCGAAATCACGTAGTGATCCGACTCTGAACAGGCATCCGCGTCGTTTTGCACCTGGATCGTAGGGTAAGGGACTGCTGAGGATCTCTTTGGGCGTGCTGCCAGACCCCAAAAATTTCCTCCGTGCGACTGTGTCTGTACGATTGCAATCCGTTCAATGCAAGTCTATGTGACGTCCGGTCTCGGCTCTGCTTTTCCGGCCGCGCTGCAGTGTAGGCAGCGTGATCGATGTATCGAAAATGCAGCACGGCTTAGCTTTGGGGCGCTGACAAGGATCGCTCGAGTTCGGAAGAGATATGACGGGCGCTTTGGAATCCTGGTCCCCCCGGAGTGGCACTCGGAGTAAGATCATCTTCAAGGTTGCGTCGGCGCCGTGCGACTCGTCTAGAAGTACTACGTAGTACTCACGAACTTTCACCCGGGCGCCCGGCACCGAGCTCGCGAGACAGAACAAAAGGGTAGTAGATCGAGGCTTGAAGTCAGCATAGTAGTCGAGCCACCTCTCCCAGAGATTTAAACATCACGCGCTCGCGGAGGACGCTGCGTTGACCATCGACTGGCGATAGTACTACGTGTACGTGGTGAGAACGAACGTCGAAACAAATTAACCATCGAGATGGGAAAGAAGAACAAACGTGCACGACAGACGACACCCACAGCAGCCGAAACAGTGCACCCAAAACGTCGCCGGCCTCAGTCCATTCCGCTCGGATCAGCGTCCACGAGACTGTACTGTCTCATCAGCGTGCATTCCCCGCCATTCTCCAAGTCGATGTTGTAAGCGTAGAAATAACCTTCGGAGGAGATCACCATCACTTGCGGGAGCGTCCTGCAAAGGAACGAAGCGTGAGTAACCCACGACGTCGACGAACAAGGCCAACGACACGCTCACCCGCTCAGGCCAACGACGCACCGGGCTCCGCTCGTCGGCAGCCTCAAGAACGCGAAATCGCGCGCAGGCTCCCAGAGTTCCGTGAGCGTGTTCGGCAAATACCCGCCGACGGACGACGAAATCGACTTGGTCAGATGCATCGACCGCCGTCGAATCACCGAAGACATGCTGCTGCTCTTCTTCCGCTCGTCGACGAACGAATCGTAGTCGCCGGTTCTCGCATCCTCGGGGTCTCGACTGTCGACGGACTCCATCGGACTCGAAGGTCTTTCTTTCTTGGTGCCGGTACTGCTCCCCGATCCTTGTCGAGGGCCGAGCTTGAATACGTGGACGGTGTCGTGGGCAGAGCTGACGGCGAGTAGACTTCCCACGGCGTTGAACGACATGCTATAGATTCTGGTCTCGCGTGTTCCCCTCCGGAACTGCCACAATCGTTCCGCGCCGGGGATGCTCCATACGCGGATGACGGTACCCTTGTCGGATGCTGTCGCGAGAAGGGTGCCAGAGGGGGAGATGGCGAGTGCAGAGAGGGGCGATTTGTGTGCGCGAATGATGTTTGTGAGTGTTAGGGTCGTGGTCGAGAACAAGAGGACGTCGCCAGTTGCTGGTTGTTGCGGTGCACTAGGAGGCGACGTCGATGTGGAGGCAGTCGTCGAGGGTGACGGAATAGGTGAAGGGTATGCCAGATACGAGTTCTCCGCGTTCGGGGAGAGAGCACATATTGCTGAGCAAAGCGGTGAGCGCGTGGTCGACACGAGCAAAAATGGAATCACCGTCTGGATTGGGTGCAGTCTCGATGACGTGCAAAAGACGCATGTTGGATATGTCATAGATGTAAATTTCGGTTTCGAGGACGATGACAAGGGTCTTGCGGTTCAGCTTGACGGCGAGGATGGAGGAGGGGAAGAGAAGTTCACAAATCATGGATTGACGCTGTGAAGCGGGGACGCGTTACGTCGGAACGAACTGGAGGCGGACATACGGGGATACCTTGGTGTTGACGATCTGCAGTTTGCGGGGACTGGATTGCGGCTGATCGGCAGCGCCGACGAGAGCGATGAGGGAGGTGCAGAAGAGCATCTCGACGATCCCGCGCGCGCCGTCGTCTGGGCGCAGCGTTCACCGTCTGTCGTGGGCTACATGGGAGACGGACGCACTCATGGTGTAGACTCTTCCGAACGGATCGCAGTTGGTGATGCTGTAGCCTTTGCGCGTGCCGACCGATATGCATCTGGACGACGGTGAGCGGGCGGGGCGGGTGTGCTCGGCTCTGAACGCACGAGTAGTCCTGGTTGAAGTTTGCAAAGAGCATGTTGGGGTTCGTCTTCTCGGCCATGGTCGTCGTCGCAGTCAGCGAAGTGGACCCTCCTTTGGAAGGGCCAAACTCGGACAAACTCATGGAAAGTAACACCGCGCCGACCACGAAGACCATCGGCCCGGTGCGGGTGTCGTTGACCAAATACGTATATCAGCTTGTCTCGTCTCCCCACCATGTTCGCCGCCGTCCGTCATGTCGCTCGCGCACGGCCTTTCCCTCCTCTGCGACTTGCAGCTCCGCCGGTCTTGCGTCTCCGGACCCTCGTCAGTGCGTCACCTTCACCTCCGTGCCCCGAGTCGTTTTGGTCATCCAACTGTCCCTTCGTCAGCGACCAAGTACACAGAAGACCACGAGTCCCTCGCTTTCGACGATGCCACAGGCTTGGCGACCATCGGCATCACGGACCACGCTCAACAGAGCCTCGGTGACGTCGTCTTCGTAGACCTCCCCGCCGTCGGGACGAAATTTTACAAAGGGCGTGAGTGAGATCCAGGCCCCGTGGAATTAGTGCGGTTTCTGAAACAAATCCCTCCCGGCCCTAGAAACGATTGGTGCCGTGGAGAGCGTCAAGGCCGCCTCGGATATCGTTTGAGTGCTTTCTTTTCGCCAAACGTCTGCGTATTCAGCGCAGTGCATCCAGTTTGCACCCGTCTCAGGCGAAGTCGTGGAAGTAAACGATAAACTCGGTGAAGAACCTGGTTTGGTAAACCGTTCCCCGGGCGACCAAGGTAGGCAACCAGCGCAACAGCCGAGCGTGCTCTCAGTCGGGTGAACCAGGTTGGCTTTGCAAAATCAAATTGTCTGAGCCAAAGGAGGTACGATTTTTGGCAGTCTCACGCACGCCCTTCAGCTAATAAGCGTAAAGATCGACGACCTGCTCACGCTGGAGGCATACGTCAAGACCTATGAACATTAGTGACGTCCGTCAATCTGGTAATGAATTTCATGGCTTCAACTGCCACTAATCGCTTTCGTACTGTATACTGCAAGGCAACTGGGTGAAATTGTCGTAGTTTGGTGACATAGAACCTGTCTTAGAGAATAGAATGGTGACGCTCTGGCCAATTTCACGCCACGGTCCCCTGTCAAAGTCAACAACGTCCCGCGGACCATGACGAGTCCAGTCCATTGGGAAGATCGAGGAGATACTCATCATGCGTCTAGAAACCACAGATAAAATTGTCATAAAGCCTGCATAATTCGGTCGTTCGGTCGTAATCGTAACCAAGAAATTCTCGCTATATCTCCACGGAATCTAGATACCACCGGCACGAGTATGAACGTCTCAGCCACAAGTCTCTATCCTTGACGTGCTATGAACGCTCTGGGATCCAGCGACTTGGCCGTTCGCTTGCTAGAAAGGCCTACGCTAGGGAAATCAGAGTGTCCCCCGTCACGGAGCAGGCGTTCCTGCGGGATGGGTGATGCAGCTACTGCAGGTGCCTCTGAGATGCTCTCCACGGGCGTGTATGGCGTTGTAGATGTCGACTGTGACGTCGCCGACGAGATCGTCGACGTCCGCTTCGACGAACGATGCCTCTTGTGCTTCTTTCCCATCTGTGCGGGCAGGCACATCTCCGTGTGTGGGTAGGGGATGGACTGATGGGCGACGTGGGGGTTCTGGATGTGGGAGACGTCTCCAGCAGACAACGACGCAGACGTGCGGGAGCGGGAATCCGAGCCCGATCCACTCAGCGCCCCAGAGGGCTTCTTCTTGCGCGCGTACAACTCCCCGCCTAGATCGGCGTCGTCGGCGTCACCCGAACGTGAGCCGTCGTCCTCGTCGCCGCCGCGCAGGCTCAGTCCGAGGGAGCCTGGACGCTCTCGAACGACCTCGACCCCCCCGTGGAAATAGGGAGGAGGAGAACCCACCCCAGTCCCGCTGCCCTGGAACCCCTCGAACACATCGGCATCTGGGTGGGGTGCGCCATTGAGCGCCGCGAGCGCCTCGGCCCTCGCGCGCGCCTTGCGTTCCTGTCTGCGTGCCCTCCGCTCCGCCTTCCGACGCCCCTCCTCCGCCTGCACAGCCAGCGCCGCGACGTGGTCCGGCGACGTCAGTCGCTCGATGGTGCTCGCGTCGAGCGGGGCAGCGTCCGAATCGAGCGTGGACGACGAATGAGTGAGCAGCGCTCGCCTGTCGACTGCGCGTGCGTCTTCCTCCTCCTCGTCGAGATAGATGGGCTGACGGCCGAAGAGCGTGTATCCGAAGAGCGTGATGGAAAACTTGGGTCGCCGACGGCGCCGAGCTCGGCGATGGGCGGAACCCCCCACGTTGGAGTGCAGTGAAATGCCGTCCAAGTCTGGGTCGCGAAGGAGGTGTTCGAGGTCGTTGGAGGACGAGGAGGGTCGGGAGCTGATATTAGTGGTGGTGCGTAATTCGGGGAGGCTCGCATTTTGTGGGGGGTTCGACGCAGACTCTGCGCGCGATGCGGCGAAACATGGAAGACATGAGGCGAACGCAGCACGGACGTTGTCGGTGTAGGAAAATCCGTCCATGGCGGTCTCTAATCTTGTCTCTGCGAGAGATTTAAAAAAAAAAGTCGAACGAAGAGAGGTGTTAGGTGTCGTACGACGCCTCAGGTGAGTGAAGTGTTAGGGGAGGGAAAGAAACTGCCTGTGCTGCAGCTAGCCACGACTGTCACAGCGTTGCGCCTTTTTGGGTGCCGCTGCAGTGCCACGAACCGTTTCAGGGTTCGCTTCATCAACTTGGGAAGCGCCGGCTGGCGGCGGCTAAGACTTTGCAGTGGGCACGGGGATGCATGAAACATATGTGACGCTGATGTCTACTTGAATCAGCGGTATACATATGCATACACATACGAAGGGGAAACCCAACAGGATTGGTTCACAGGAAAATATTTAATGATATACATACTGGAAACCACCTGGGGGTGGAAACACTAGGAGCGATCGGACAGGAAACAGAACGTAGATGAGCGTATGATTGCGAGAGGAAAAGCGGGGAAAGACAGAATGAATCTACTACAAGCAGGCAAGGCCCTATATATACTGTATGGGGACGAGGTGACGTCGATGCGGAAGGATACAGAACAGTTCAGAAACAGTTCAGAACGGAGTGGAGCGAGTGGAGTCGGTCTGGAATGTCTGGAATATGGGTGGAATAGAAGGTATGTGGGCGGAGTAGTGGAGTGCGTGGATGCTTCGCGAGTGGAGATTGTGTCCCGGCAGGGGACGAGGCGGATGTCAGCGCCAAGTCGGTCAGTCATGGTGAGCAACATGTTGAACCCAGAATCTTCAGGCAGCGGACCGATGAAGTCGATTGCGACAGAATCACCACGACCATCAGGTACTGGCAAAGGATGCAGTGGGCCAGCAGGAGGAGTGGTTGGGGATTTGTTGCGCGAGCATGCAGCACAGCCAGGGATGTATGCATTGACCAGGTCACGGCGCATATTCGGCCAGTAGAAGGAGGGACGTAGAGTTTCGTAGGACTTATTGGCGCCGAAATGGCCCAAGACGTCGTGTGCAAGGTGATAGAGTCTGGCCCGCAGGGCCTTTACATCCGGAATGACAAGCCGATCCTTGAGGAAGAGCAGTCCACCTCGTTCTGCGAGATCAGGCATTGATCCGAGG
>JBBPLT010000275.1:0-35207 GCA_038089955.1 Strobilomyces dryophilus | reverse complement strand
GACATTAGTCTCTCAAGTGTACGAAATAATCTCAAGGGGAGGTATGTGTTTATCTTGTTGTGGTATCGAGATGCGTGTCGATATGGTGTAGATGTGGTATATCTGCAAAAGCGAAGGTACCGTTTGGCTTTGACTGCACGTGCTAACCTAGTCTGACTTCACCACAAACAAACGTGGTGATTTTTATAGGAGTGTCAGACAGAAAGTTCGTTTGATTTGCAACATAATTGGTATTGCGACTTACTCTAGCGAAGGAAGAAGACACGGCTCTACCATGGGTGTTTCCGGCGTCCACCGACTTTGTGGGCGGAACTCTCCCGTCGGCAATAGAGTATGGCACAATATCCGCTCCGAGCTTATCTTTGCACAGGGATTTCGATCTCACGGTCGGTGTCGAGAATTGCCCATACAATTTTTCATCCTTTTCTGCGACCACTGTACCAGTTCCGCCCCTCTTCAACTGCCAGTGGGTGACGAAGGACGGCACAAGATGTAATGAACCTATTTCGAATTCGTCTTTGCCCGCGCATCTCGCGGTTCACGGCATTACGAATATGCACCGTGGCTGTCAAGTCTTCTGTGGGTGGTCGGGATGCGGTGTCGGTGTCGGGGGCACCATTATTAGCCGCAAAAACATTGTACGTCACGTTCGCGAAGTACATTTGGGTTTGCGTCGCGCTCGCAAGCAAAGTGAAGAGGACCTAGCTGAGGATGCACTTGTAGTCTGCGAACAACCCGCTGTTCGAGGTGAAATATTCATATCCCTGTTTCACGATTAGCGACTGATACCATGTCCCATAGACATAGAGGACGCGCCGAGCTGAAGGTATTGTCTTGTGGTTTGGCGCGTGTCACTTGTCTGACTTTCATGAACGAAATAGTATCATGATGAATCCCAGTGAAGGAAGACTGCCGTAGCTCATGGATATCTTGGCCCATCAGCCTTATGGTTTACGCGAGCTCTAACAATGTGTTACGTCTGATAGATACAGAAACAACGATCCGGGACTATGACATGTACCAAAAGGGAACCCCACGAGGACAGATCCAAGAGTCGAGAAAAATATTATTAAAAAGAGACGGAGAGAGAGGGGAGAGAGAGAGAGAGAGCGTTTGTTTGTACTGTACACATTTACACAGACGAGATAAAGAAAAGCAAAAAGCTCAGAAAAGCGGAAGATGCGGCACGGGAAATCGGGGATCGTGCGGGCCGAGACAGAATAATCCAGTGTCATCTCAAGAGGATATGTGTTCTGGCAGAGGTGGTGGTGGTGGTGGTGGTGGTGGTGGACGAAACGAGGAATGGAGAAGGAGAGGCAGAGGCAGAGGTGGGTATCACGATAGACGAGGGGGCTCTCGTAGGGGCCGATATTGATCTCGTAGAATCCGAGAATCATACTATGTTGCTGCATAGTATCTCTTATGCTCATCAAAACTCTCCTACCTTTTACCATCAGACGCATGACTGTCAACCTTCAAGTGTTCAGCTTCAGCGCCATTCCAGGTATCTCTCGTGTATCCTGAAGGGAATAGATCAAATATTGACAGACTGACACTTCGAGTATGGATATGGTGTGTATCATCGACCGACTCGGATGGACTCCTGACTTTCCGTGTGGACTCGGGCCACTCGGACTTTGTCCGGCATGTATTAGCGCCTGCCAACAAGTTGGAAGTCGCACGCCCAAGGCCATCGATCGCTCGCCCCACTTTCCCACGTCGCGTTCCGGCTCGATCCTTTTCTGGGCTACTACATCAGATGACTCCGGTCGAATTGTATGTACCTCGAACTCCAACCCGATGGTCACTGACGCCAAGGCGCTAGGTCCCGGCCGACGCCTATCCCCGATTTGACCGACAAGATCATCCGACCAGACAACCAGCAGTGCTGCGCAGGAGGCGCCTTTGGTGACATCTTTCGGTGTCAGTTGATGAGCAACGATGGCGTCCAGGAGGTCCGAGTTGTTCTTCTTCAAGTTATGCCTTCGGGCGGCCCTTGTTGAGCGGCATTCTTCCATACGAACAGGTCGCCGTGAAAGCCTTTCGGTTCTTTTTCTTCGTCGATGACGCCGGGGATGATCGTACCAAGGGGAAGATAGCTCGTGTACGTTTCTCCCACCCGTCTCACACATGATCTATTGACAGTCAATCCTCGTAGAATGTACGCCGAGAGCTCGGTATCTGGAGGCGGCTTCGCCATCGCAACATCGTACCATTCCTCGGTATCACGTACGGGTTCGGGAGAGAGCGAAGCGTGTCTTTAGTGTCGACGTGGATGTCGCACGGTACGCTTCACACGTTTTTAGCAGAGCACGACGATCGGCTCCTGCTTGCACATCGCCTACAGATGGCAAGTCAAGTTTCTTTAACATGTTGCGGGGCCCTGTTCTAACGTCTCCTTCTCACGCGGCAGTTGTTGGATATTGCAAGTGGGCTCGAGTACTGTACGTCTGATCATGATGAAATGCTCACGTCGCTCATCGTCGGCAGTGCATTCGTTCCCGATGATCCACGGAGATCTATCAAGCGTAAGTTCCAATGGTTGATTTCTGTTGTCTTTCCTGCTGACTATGGAATAGAGTAACGCACTGCTTGATCGAAACTACAATGTTTGCCTAACCGATTTCGGGTGTACTTCGTTGATAGGAGATATTCCAGAGGGGCTCACTTACCTCAGGTTGTCTACCACGAGGCCGGGCAACCTCCGGTGGGCTGCTCCAGAGCATTTCTCGTCGAATCCAGAGAAGACAAAGCCTACTACTAAAAGCGATATCTACTCTTTCGGAAACATGGCCCTTCTCGTACGCTGCGAACATACTTTCCTCAGACTGTACGGTTGTAACCATCTTTTCCCGTCAGGTTCTATCCGGAGAGTATCCTTGGGCTGAAGCACTGAATGATGGCATCGTCGTGTTAAAGTTATCTCGCGGCATCAAACCTGCTCGGCCGCACGCACGACCGATCGACGATCTGCACTGGGAGTTCATCGAACACTGCTGGTTCTCGGTACCGGAGAGGCCACTTGCTACGGATATAGTGTCCTCGCTCCAGAAATTTCTTAGCGCCTGCGCACGTATTCCACCTCTATACGACGTCTTCGACGTCCCGATACCATCACACAGCGTACTGAATGATCAAGGCGATGTTAGTTTGACGCCACAGCCTCTTAAAGTTCAAGTACAACCAGAAACAGAAGTCGCCAGAGAGCCGCCGTTGCCACGCCCTCCCGGCATTATCAATGACGAGATGGAATTTTCGGTGAGAATGTTGTGAGAAATCCACCCCAGAACTAATTCCATGTCCTCAGCCAATAGCTTGGTTGCCATCTTCTTTCCCGCCCCCGGACTCCTCTAGTAATCGTGTCTTCGGCTGCCGATGGGTGCTGCAGAACAGTACAACATGTGATGAACCTATTTTGAATTCGGCTTTGCCTGGGCATCTCGCAACTGTTCACGGCTTGGCGGATATACCACGCGACTGCAGGGTCTCGTGCCATTGGTTGGGATGCCGACGTCTCATGAACTGTCGCAACATTGTACGCCACGTTCGTGAAGCACATTTGCGTGTTGGTAGGTTCCCGCTCGTCTACGGCGGAACGCGCGAAGGCGAGTGGGCGAGTTCAGAGGGTATGGAGAGAAATGGCGCGTAATGAGGTGAGGTTGTCGTTTGTCGTTTGTCGGTCGTCGGTCGTTGTTCGTTGTTCGCGATGAGGAAATAGAAATGAGGGCTCGACTCGATTTGATGATGGTACGACGGATACAGTGCGCGCTGAGTGAAGCATAGTGATGACGAGGAAGAAAGAGAAACGAAGCGGTATGCAAAGGGTACGTGTGACACTATCGAGGACGTTCGAGGTAGCATCCGGCCGAGGGGCACGCCGGTGTTGAAAGCACCTTGGAATTCAAAAATGCGGGTCCGTCCGTTCGCGACTCTCTGTCCACCGCCGCGACGTCAGAACCCTCACAGACACGCTTCATCGAGCCACCCACCTTTCTCCTGTGTTTTTTTTTTTGTTCTTAGTAGTTCATCTCGTTCCTGTTCTATAGTTTTCTCGGTCTTCTTCGGCGTATCTCCTGCTGTGGCCTGGTCCGCCCCCTCCGCGACAGCACCCCTGTCCACTACGGCCGGGACGGTTTCGTAGGTAACAGCCGGCACGTGTCGCCTAAGGAGGTACTCCTCCCTCTCCCTGACAGACGACAACAGGCCTGAAATGCGTTCGAAGCGCTCCACGCCAAATTGAAGGTACATACTGTTTTATGGTTTGACGCGTGTTACGTGTCTGACTGTCATGAACGAATGCGGTGGTCGTCAATGCTACGGCAATGATTCACTTGCAGGTGGCCGGGCCCGATGATCGATCGCGGTAATGAGTTTTTGAATTCCGGAAGAGCTCTAGCAATGTGTTACGTCTGATAGATACAGCAGCAACGATCCGGGACTGGTGGCGGTGGTGGACGAAACGAGGAATGGAGAAGGAGAGGCGGAGGTGGGTATCACGATAGACGAGGGGGCTCTCGTAGGGGCCGATATTGATCTCATAGAATCCGAGAATCCGAGTCATACTACGTTGCTGCATATCTCTTATGCTCATCAAAACTGTTTTACCATCAGACGCATGACTGTCAACTTTCAAGTGTTCAGCTTCAGCGCCATTGCAGGTATCTCCCGTATATCCTGAATGGAATGGATCAAATATTGACAGACCGACACTTCGAGTATGGGTATGTACTATCCTATACAGTAACTTCGGCAGTACAGTAACTTCGGCAGTACAGTAACTTCGGCACTTTCTTAAAACATATACTTTTCTCACTCTCCACAAGGCTAGCTAGCCTCTAGCGTATTCTGAGCACCAGCGAGCTTGAACGAGCACAATTGACGGAGAAATGAGCGAGATAGCTGAATGGTCGTCGTCACGCAGAAAGTCACTCTGGTGTCACCAGCGTACCGTGCCGTGGCTGAGTTTGAACATGCCGCGTCTGTGCCGTGTCGCAGCCACATGACGCAGCTGCCACTTCGCCGCCTTCGCTGGTCGAAGTAGCCAGCGCAGCGGAAGGCACCGTGCAACCTTTGACCGACATACAAACGTAACGAGCCGCTGGTGCAAGGCCTAGCAAGTGGCCTCTGCAATGTCTCCAACAACTTCATATCAACTCTATTTTTAGTTGTCCCAGCGTACAAGCGATCGTGAGTTGGGCATACACGGCTGCAAGGAGAACGCCAGCATCAAAAAGCTAATCTTGATACCCTTCGTCTTCAACATTACCACTAGCTACTCGTCCTAGTTACACTTTGACAATATATCTTTGCAATCTGATCATCGACGCAGTGAGTATTTAGTCAACGTCGTATACGACGCCGGGACGATTTCTGCGGTCCAGTTGGTAGCACGACAGATGGACGGCAGATGCTCTACTACTAGTAGCACTGGGCACTGGTTACCGTGCCGAACTGAGCTTGAGTTTGAGCTATGTGACCATCCGTGACCATCCGTGACTTTGTGTGACTGCCGAAGTTACTGTATGGGATAGTATGGTGTGTATCATCGACCGATGGACTCCCGACTTTCCGTGTGGACCGGACTCGGACTTTGTCCGGCATGTAGTATTAGCGCCTGCAAAGTCGCACGCCCAAGGCCATCATCGATCGCTCGCCCCACATTCCCACGTCGCGTTCCAGCTCTGAACGATCCATTTCTGGGCTACTACATAGATGACTCCGGTCGAGTTGTATGTACCCCGAACTCGTACCAACCCGATGGTCACTGACGCCAAGGCGCTAGGTCCGGGTCGACGCCCATCCCCGATTTGACCGACAAGATCATCCGACCAGACAACCAGCAGTGCTGCGCAGGAGGCGCCTCTGGTGACATCTTTCGGTGTCAGTTGATGAGCGACGATGGCGTCCAGGAGGTCCGAGTTGTTCTTCTTCAAGTTATGCCTTCGGGCGGCCCTTGTTGAGTGGCATTCTTCCATACGAACAGGTCGCCGTGAAAGCTTTTTGGTTCTTTTTCTCCATCGGTGACGCGGGGGATGATCGTGCCAAAGAAAAGACAGCTCGCGTGCGTCTCTCCCACTCGTCTCATACATGATCCATCGACACCCTCATAGAATGAACGCCGGGAGCTTGGTATCTGGAGGCGGCTTCGCCATCGCAACATCGTGCCATTCCTCGGTATCACGTACGGGTTCGGGAGAGAGCGAAGCGTGTCTTTAGTGTCGACGTGGGTGTCGCACGGTACGCTTCACACGTTTTTAGCAGAGCACGACGATCGGCTCCTGCTTGCACATCGCCTACAGATGGCAGGTCAAGTTTCTTTAACATATTGCGGGGCCCTGTTCTAACGTCTCCTTCTCACGCGGCAGTTGTTGGATATTGCAAGTGGGCTCGAGTACTGTACGTCTGATCATGATGAAATGCTCACGTCGCTCATCGTCGGCAGTGCATTCGTTCCCGATGGTTCACGGAGATCTATCAAGCGTGCGTTCAATGGTTGGTGTTGTTGTCTTCCCCACTGACTATGAAACAGAATAACGCGCTCCTCGACCGAAACTACAATGTTTGCCTAACAGATTTCGGGTATACCTCCTTGATAGGAGAAATCCCAGAGGGACTCAATTACCTCAGGTTGTCTACCACGAGGTCGGGTACCCCCTGGTGGGCTGCTCCAGAGCATTTCTCGTCGAATCCAGAGAAGACAAAGCCTACCACTAAAAGCGATATCTACTCTTTCGGAAACATGGCCCTTCTCGTACGCTGCGAACATACTTTCCTCAGATTGTACGGTTGTAACCATCTTTTCCCGTCAGGTTCTATCCGGAGAGTATCCTTGGGCTGAAGCACAGAATGATGGCATCGTCGTGCTAAAGTTATCTCGCGGCGTCAAACCTGCTCGGCCGCACGCTCGGCCGATCGACGATCGGCATTGGGAACTCATTGACCAGTGCTGGTCCTCGATACCGGAGAGACCGCCTGCTCCGGACATCGTGTCCTCGCTCCAGCAATTTCTTGGTGACTGTACACCTACACCACTCCTACGCGACGTCCTTGATGTTCCTATAACATCACTCGGCGCACCGAATAGCCCTGGGAGTGCTAATTTGATGCAACAGCCTATATACCAATCGCTTTCGTCCTTATCACTTGACCCATCGTCGTCTATGCTCTGCGGTTCCTCATTCGACCATCCGTTTAAACCTTCATCACCCGATCTGTTTTCTGTAACTTCCGAACCTGTTTCGCTCCAAAATATGGAAGCAGGCTTCAACTGCAGGTGGCTGAAGGCGGACGGTACGGTATGCGATGAACTCGTTTCAGGGTCGACTTTTTTGGGGCATTTTGCGACTGCTCACGGCGTCAAGAATTTGTCACACTATTGTAGCGCCCCTTCATCCCTTGACTCGTTTTCTGCGACTCCAGAACCAGTTCCGCCCACAAAGGTAGCGGGCGCCGCCTATTGCCTGTGGGCGATGGGGGACGGCATAACACAGGATGAACCTCCTCCAACCTTGTCTTTGCCCGGGGATCTCACGACTACTCACGGCGTCGAGGATTGGTCAAACTGTAACGGCCCTCCATCGTTTTCTGCGGCCCCAGAACCAGTTCTACCCCTAGTAGACGCCTTCAACTGCCAGTGGGTGACGGAGAACGGCACAGCATGTGATGAACTTATTTCGAATTCGTCATTGATGAAGCATCTCGCGACTGCTCACGGCATCAGGAACATGTCACGCGACCATGGAGTCTCCTGCGGATGGTCGGAATGTAACAGGGTCGTTAATCGCAAAAACTTTGCACGCCACGTTCGCGAAGCACATTTAGGTCAGCGTCGCGCGATCAAGCAAAGAGAAGAGGTCCGGGCCGAGGACGCACTCGCAGTCCACGGACAACCTGCTATTCGAGGTGAAGTGTTCATGTCCGTGTTTCACGAATGGCGACCGATTCCTTGTCCTGTTGGCACAGCGAACACGCCGAGTTGAAGGTGTTGTCTTGTGGTTTGGCGCGTGTCACTTGTCTGACTTTCATGAACGAAGTAGTATCATGATCAATCCCAGTGAAGGAAGACTGCCGTAGCTCATGGATATCATGGATCGCAGCGCTGAGACTTTGAATTTCGGACAACACCCTTACGGTTTACGAGAGCTCTAGCAATGTGTTACGTCTGATAGATACAGAGAGAACGATTCGGGACTGATGACATGTACCAAAAGGAAACCCCACGAGGACAGATCCAAGAGTCGAGGAAAATAACATTATGTAAAAAGACGGGAGCCGGATCCGAGAGAGAGAGAGAAAGCGTTTGTTCGTACTGTACATATTTACACGCACGAGATAAAGAAATCGAGAAATCGAAATATCGAAATATCGAAAGATGTGGCACGGGGATCGTGCCCCGCGCCTAGTTCGCAAGGTCCACGGCGAGGGTATATGGGAGGTGAAGAAAAGAGACGACGGTAGATCATGAAGATGTGGATATGTACAGATGAGGAGCATGCGTCATGCCATTAGAGACCCGACGGGCAGCGACCCCGGAGCACGATTAGACGCGCACGGCCGTCGGCGTCGCCTGATCAAACGGAAACCGCTCAGAGACGTCCCGCACGTGCGACGAGAAACTCGGCGGGGGCGAATGCGACAAGAAATAATGGTCGATCCCCGAGGTCGACTGCGACCGTGGAAGCACGCCCGGCGCTTGCCCCGCCGAGTCTCCACCCGTGTAGAAACAGAACCTGAGCCAAAAATCAGGGGGTCAGCGTCCAGCCGATAGCGCGACGATGGAGCACAGACGCACCGATCGAGAAATTGCTTGTAGCTCGTGTCGTTGCGCGGGAGCTTGGAGCCAGGGGACAAGAGCGGCGTACAGGACGAGTCGCTCGACCGACTCGACTGTGACGCCTCGTAGGGCGTCGACGCATCGCTCCCCCCGTCCTTGTCCCCGTTGGCGACCGCGGCGATCTGTATCGACAACGGAGGCTTGGCCGCCCCCTGCTTCTCACCGGTGAGCGGGAACGATCGCGTCCTCGGCAACGCCGCGGCGCCGTTCGTCGCGTCGAACTTGAGCGGCGACCCGGGAGGCGTCCTCCGCACCTGCGGTGACTCCATGACTCTCTCTGCGTACGCGCGTCGGTGGTTGCGCTCCCGGCCGTCTTGTACGCGGGCCGGCGTGGGACTCTCTGGCGAGGTCGATTTCGTCTCGGTGCGCGCCGCCGGTGAGGGCGTGCCGTCCACCTCGTCCCGCAGCGACCCCAGCGAGAATGCGGGCAGTCGAGGTCGCGGGGAATTCGTCTTGTCGCCCTCGTCGACCTTGGACGCCTGGGACCACGGCGCAGCGGTCGGGCCGGCGGTGGTCGGGACGCCAGGTGGAGGCGCGCGAGCGCGGATTGCGGAAGGCGATGTAGTCTTCAGCGTCTTGTACGCCGAAGCGAAGTCGTATCTGGAAGACAGCGGCTTCGCAAAAGAAGCATACTGGTGATCGGCGCTGAAGGATCGGCCTAGCCGATATGGCGTGATGGGGATGGGCGCGGATCTCGTCTTCGCGAGGCCTTCCAACTTGGAGTTGAGGTCTTTGAGGCTTGCGTTGTCGACGGCGCTCGACGACTCCACTGGGTTTTCGAGTACGAACTTGATGTGGTAGTTCTTTCCCGCGTTGTTGTCCCAATACTCCCGCCCCGCCACCGTATACCGCAACGCGACGACGATCGTCTTTTCCTCGATCCGCGACCAGATGTCGTGTAAACGAATCGTGAACGAGAATACGTCGAAGGCACCGTCCTCGATCGATCTGTCATACCGTGCCGTGACCTCGCTCGTCGTTTGCCACCCGTCCAGCGTGAAACGAATCGCCAACCATTTTTCGTACGCGATGTTGCGCACGCGCACGTTGCCCGTGACCGTACGCTGGTCCTGGGAAAGGATCAGCTCCTGCAGCGCGACGTGTTCCTCCTTTCGGGGAGATAACGGCATGTTGGGAAGGAGCATCTTGACACGTTTGTCGTTGCGGTTGGCATCCCCGTAGATGAACGATGGGAACTCATCGCCGCTCGTGTCGCTGGTAGGACTGCCGTCCCTCGACACCGCCAGCGGCTTCTGCTCCGCCAAGAAAAGCTTGACGTGCTCCAGCTTGGAGTCGAAGTGCACGGCCTTGTGGGTGGGCGTAGCGGGCTCGCTCTTGGCAAACGCGCCGTTCGTGACGAGGTGCAGTTCAGGCCGCCGAGCACTTTTGAGAGACGACTTGACCGGCTGGCCCGACTTCTTCCGGACGGTCTGCGGCGATTGATTGGCGCTAAGCGTGCCTGCCACTGGTGCGCGAGGTGTGACGTTAGAGTCCGAAGCGTGACGAACGTGCTTCCCGGTTGAACCTTCCAACCTCAATCTGCCGACCTTGCAGAACGGCCTGAGCGTGGGATACGGCCGCAGCGTGTCTTCCTCGTCGGACGGATCATACAGGGGAGTCTGCTTCTTGGTCTCTAGGTCCGAAGATAAACGACCGTGGTGATTTGATTTGACGGGTGTAGAGGCCGGCGAGACTGGATTAAAAATATCCCGAGCGTCGGCAGCGGTAGAGTGCTGAGAGGCGCCCCGTTTCGAACGAGGGATGATGGTAGGACGTATTTCGTCCGAGTGCGTGGAGGAGGAGGAGCTGGAACCAGAGTCGTAGCGGACGAACGTCGCAGAACGAGTCTGCATGGCGTCGTCGGCGTTATCAGAAAGCTCCGAGGTATTCGAGTCCGATGTGTCCGAAAAGATGAGGGGAGGGCTCGAGGGCGTGCCTCTACATGGCACGTGGGGATGTGAGCCAGTTGTAGCGCTGGAAGATGGCGTATAGGTGGAGTCAAGACTGGGGAATGGGATAACGGACGTGTCCGTCATGCAAATCGTCGTGGAGGACATGTCGAGACGGAATGGATCGAGCTGACAGGGCCATGTTGGTGGATAACAAAATGATAGAACGAAGTCGCTCACCTGGATCGAGTGTTCAGAAGGAGGCCAAGAATGACATGGAGCAAGTCGCAGAGATATGTCGACGGGCGAGACTGACGTCAAAAGTTCGAATTTGGACTAGGTCGAGTGAGACAAAGGGACAGACGCGCCGTTTGCAAAAGGACGCACGCAGATGTGAGAAAAATGGTTGATGTAGATGCCGGCGAGAACGTCGTCGCGACGAGGATTGATAAATTGCTGTGACAGACTGTCAGCCATGTAACGCCCGACATGCCAGGGACAATACCCGGTATCCGTCGAGGCCGGGGACGATGGACGAGTCGTGAAGGACGTAAAGAGAGACGCGCAGCACCCGGGCGAGCAGGGTGCGGGTGGAACGAGACGAGGGTCGAGGACACAAATTTCAGGTATTTGTCATTTCACGAGTGGAGCACGTATCGGCATAGCCACCAAAGAGATTTGCCTTTTCGGGAGCATGTGCCATCCAACTGACTCGGAACACGCCGGCGACTCACCTTATCGTTCGCGTTCAAATCCGCCGTCCACGCTCCCATGCTACTAAGAAGGCAGACGGTTCTTTTGTGCACGGCTGGAACAAGTAGAACCAGCAGGTCCAGCTTCGAGAGGGCCGCTGGTAACCACCGCATCATCAACCGATGGTCGTGTATCACCGCAGATGAGGACTTACGTACTATTTATTGCTGATGATATCTGATGACCATGACTCAGAGAGCTAGTCGGTGAGTAATCCTTATCATGACGCTTGCAATGATTTCCATGCAAGAAGATCATCGGGATTCTCGAACTCCGGAGCAACCCGAAGACCAGTTCGAAATTCAAGTCGGCCGTCGCCGTTCCTTTGCTGAGAACCCCGCTGTGCGTTCAGTAGACCACGTCGATGGACGTCGGTGTGTTTCAGAACGAAGATGCACTGCCCAAGTGGTCTTTGCCGGGCAGATCCCACAGGCGAGCACGTCGTCTAGCCCGCAGGAGATGAGTCGTATGTGGGTTGAAGCAAGATGATTTCGACCCAGCATCCGAGTCCCTGACAATGCATACCCGGATGAGTAACGCATTGACCCTGTGCCAGTGACGACAAGAAGCAGCCGAGTATGCTGCATGTCACATTTTTAGTTGCCAATCCGCTCGAGCGTTTGCTGGACAGGCGCCGTCGCATCTTTTAGTTGCGGAAGTGAGGAAGCTTCGTCAAGAACAGCACGTGCTATGGGATGTTTTATGTCGTAGAAAAGGGTGCTCATTGGAGGCCGTTCTAACGCCGGCCACTGGCAACCAGGAGTCCGTGGAATCGAACGTTGCGTCCCTCATTCCATTTCATCGAGACAAGGGGCGAGATCAGCGTGAACGAGCGTACTATGCAGTCCAGGCGACAGCCTGTTGAGATGAAACCATCGGTCATATAGTTCAGTTGCCGAGTCCATGGAATGTCTGGCAGTGTGGCGATTATTGCCATTGTCATGACTCAATATGAGGGGGCCCACCGTGTAGACCTAGGCTCCGCCATACACGTCTCCGCATCTGCCCGGGCCAATAGGCTCACGTCGCCGTGGACGTGGACCGTCACTAGCCTCCTCTCCTCGAGTCCTTATCGAATACCCAATGCATCCCACCGACCACCAACTCCGCCGATCTCCGCTTGAAATCCCGCCCAACATTGCCGAACATAACCGCCACGTCCGGGCTTCAACGCTCAACCAGAAGCGTCCCACCAGCGACCAGCCCGTCTCACCGGTTCCACCTCGCATCCGATGGCCCCCACCGCCGGCGACTCCGAGCTCGAGTACCTCAAAGGTCTCGTCGCTCAACTGAACGACAAGATTCGCGTCCTCGAGGAGCGGGCCAAGCCCGCCCCGCCGCCCAAGACGCCAGCGCAGCAGCTTCGCGCCATTCTCATCGGTCCCCCTGGTTCCGGTACGTCCGTCCCCGTGCACCCCCCCACCCCCCAGCCCGTGCCACGACTGACGCGCGCCGGACAGGCAAGGGCACCCAAGCCCCCCGGATACGCGACGAGTTCTGCGTGTGCCACCTCGCGACGGGCGACATGCTCCGCGACCAAATCGCCAAAAAGACCGAGCTCGGTCGACAGGCCAAGAAAGTGATGGACGCGGGCGGGCTCGTCGGGGACGACGTCATCGTCGACATGATCAAGAACCAGCTCGAGAACAACGCCGCGTGCAAGAACGGGTGCGTCCCCCCTCGGTCTCGGTTTCGGTTTCGCGCGCGCGCGCGCACTGACTTGGGGTTGTCAGGTTCGTCTTGGACGGATTCCCTCGCACGATTCCACAGGCTGAAAAGCTCGACGCCATGCTCGAGCGACGTCGCGAGTCGTTGGACAAGGTGGTGCAGCTCGAGATCGACGACCAGCTTCTCATCTCGCGCATCACTGGTCGTCTCATTCACCCCGCCAGCGGCAGGTCGTATCACAGAGAGTTCAAGTGCGTCTTCGCTCCTTTTTTTCCCGCTTGACGTGTTCATCTCAGTGTGATCGCATGTAGCCCTCCCAAGAAGCCCATGACGGACGACGTCACGGGCGAACCTCTCGTTCAGCGCTCAGACGACAACGTGGAGACGCTCACGAAGCGTCTCGCGACGTACCACAAGCAGACTGGGCCCGTCGTTGACTATTACCGTCAAAAGGGCTTGTGGGCTCCCATCGACGCCGCTCAGAGCCCAAATGTCGTCTGGGAAAACATGGCCAAGATCTTCAAAAAGTCCAGCTCATAGTCGGAGTCCCTCGTTCGACTGTTCGCGCACCCTTGGTCGTAGATCTCTCATGTATATGCTCCATAGACTCGTAGACTGAAGCCTGGACGCGGCTATACCTTGGATGAAATCATCGCAAACTGTTAGTGGTGTCTAATACAGGTATGTGCGCAAAGTTCCATGCCGCATCGCAGCAGGGCAAATTTTCAGGGTCGACGACAGCCACGTTCTCATGGTCGTTTACTCGGATTTTATGTTCTTCACGTTCTTTCTCTCGCCCTTGACGTCACCTGCGAGCCAGAGCGCGGAAAACACAAAGAAGCCGAGAGAGGTGCTGATGGCGCCCGCATAATAGGGCCAGGCAGCGCTCAAGAAGCGAGGATACTGGTCATGCCTGGGTGGAACGACGGGTACGGTCGTCGAGGCGTGCAAGAACGTGTAGCTACGGGGGCGAGCGATGAGCAGCGCGCGATTCCGCACAAGAACGACACGCACCCAGACCTCCGCCAGCCGACGACGAACTTGAAGACGCCATGCCTGTCCGGCGCGCGGAACTGGACTTGGTATTTCCCGGGCTCGCCGGGGACGGGGGGCAGCGCGGTCCGCACGTGCGGGTCGAGCATGGTGAACTCGAGCTGCAGGTCCGCGAGACCGTCGTACGGCTTCCAGGTCGAGGTCTGCGAGTCGTACGCCGACACGTACGCCGCATAGACCTGTGAACCGTGCGTGAGCGCCACCGTCGACGACAAAAGGAAAAAGAAAAGAGAAACGCACGATCTCGTCGTCGACGGTGTACGTCTCAGGGGCGTCGTTCTCGCCGACGCGATGGTGCTCCGTGCGGTCGACGCGGAGGACCATCGACTCTTGCATGGCCCAGGCGGCCACGTCCCGTGCGAACTGGGCGTTGCCAGAGGGCATGCCGTCGGGGAGCGGCTTGCGCGCGTACGCGTCGCTGAAGAGGTCGACGCTCCCCGCGAAGACGACGCGGGCGTTGTTGGTCGTCTGGAAGCCGGTGACGAGGCCGAGGTGACTGCCCGCCCAGAGGCCCTCGCCAGCCTTGTCAGCGGCGTCGACGAGGGCGCTGGCGCCTGCGTCGTCGGTGGAGTCGGCTGCGAAGCTGGTCGAGGGTGCGCGGAGGATGGGGACGAGGTAGGGACTTTTGCCGAGGGCGTGGGGGACGCCGGAGAACCAGACGGGCGGGGTGCCTGTGGTCAGGATGGGAGACTTGGGGACGGGGACGGGGACGAGGGTCGCGGGTTCGTCGCGCTTGGGGTGGTGGGAGACGAGGGGCGTCCCCGGGGGAGGCGGGATGAGGGAGAACTCGGTCGCGAGGGAGGAGAGCGGGGTTTGTTTCGGAGAGAGGGTGAGGATGAGGTTGGTGTTTTCCGAGAGGAGGCCGACGAGGGACTGTGGGGTGACGTCTGGCGCGTACGCTGCGGAGCGGGTCGGTCAGATGGCTGTGGGGGTCGCGGTCGGACTCACACTTGGTTTCGGGGGTGAAGAGGACGACGTGGGCGTAGTCGGGCACGCCGTACGTGGAGAGGGCCGGACTGGCGTCCCTCGGTGCACGGAAGGTCAAGTCATAGCCTCGTTCTGGGGCGGGTGAGCACCGGGGACGGGGACGGACGGGGACGCGACTCACGCTGGAGACCGTTGAAGAAGACGGAGTAATTGGCGCTGTCCAAGGACGGGTCGAGCAGGACGAGGACCCTGTCGCCCGAGCAGGACTTTGCGAGCGCGGCGGCGAAGAAGCCCAGACACGAGACCAGCGCGGCTCTCATTGCTTGACCACCGTCGACGCCACGTCAATCCGTTGTGCGTGTGGTGTGGCTGTGTTGTGTTGTTGTTCCCACGACGCACGTGACTACATAAGTAGGCCGAGGTCAACTGTCTTTCGCCGACGTTGGCCAGAGTGAGTCAGTGGACGAGCGAGGCCAGGATGGACGACTCTACCAGCGAGTCGTCGTCTCACATGCACTCGCCCTCCGTCGCATCCGTCCTCGGTGTAAAGGGCGCACTTCGCTTTCGACGCCATGGCGCAAGTCAGAAGGCCCACGTCGTCCTCAGGCGCGTAGAGATCGCCGAAGACTCCTCTTACTCCCATCAGAGGGGCCCCGTCGCTTACTTTAGTCTCTTCGCACAGAAGAGAATCGAGGTCAAGCCCGGCAAGGAGATCCTCCTTTCCGTGGCCTCAGAGGACGGCTCCTTCACTGACCAGGCCGTCATCTTCGAGGGCGACCTCTGCGCCCTCTCCGACTCAAACTCGGACGAAGAGGAAGAGGTCGAAAAACAGATCGCCCATGACGATACCTTCTCTGACCCTCCTGCCGTCTCTCACATCATTCCCCCCAAGATGCGCAGAACGTGGACAAGGCAGCACGACCAGGTGAGCTCCGTCGAAGGTGAGCATGCCACACATCCATCCGCCGTCTAGCCCATCCGAGCGTTCGGTATGTCGCTCTTAGATTCGTTCCTCCCACCGACAACAACGCACGTCTCCGTCGGAGTACAAGTCCAGCCGACTTTGTCTGTAAGTGCTGTCCAGGTAGTCCCTCCTACCGTCCCTGCCCAGGAGAGCATGCCCCCTCCGACCCTCGAAATTCCCGGAGAGCCCTCAGCTCCCGTGAAAGAACCTATGCAACCAGACGCGTCACGAAATTTGATCCCCCCGTCTGATAAACGACCGGTAAGTACGCTGCATGCCACCACAGATCTCTCTCTCAGCCGTCGTAGATACCGCATGACGATCGCTCCAAGAGCCTCTCGCCAATGAGCATAGGCTCAACCCCGAGCACTCCACCCGAATCTCCCCTCCTCACACAGACGCCGTCCTCCCCCCTCGATGCCACAGCCACACCTACAAAGCCATCTGAATGTAAAACGCCGTCTACAGCATCTACCACACGCCAAGTGCCTGCCGACAAAATAGAAGTGGCAGGGAGCCATACAGAGGACGCCGCTAGCAGGACGTCCCAGATCAGCCCCATATCCTCCGACACGGCCGACATGGACCTCCAGTCCCAGTCGTCACCGTCGTCACAATTTTCCATTTCCTCTGATGATATCCCAGGATTCATCACCGGCGCTGCTTCTCGCCGCGCTCGCCCCCCACCACCTCTCGTACTCCCCGTGGCGCCTCTCAAGTCCGGTGCAGCTCAAACGCCGGTGCTACCGTCGGCTCAGACCGTCATGGCCTCCCCCGCGTCGACGGTGGCGACAACCGGAGCACCTTTTGCAGCAGAGACTGTTTTCGAGAAGCTTGAAAGCACGCCTCCCGTCGGAAAGACAGCATCTAAGCGCCCACCTATCAAAAACCCGTTTGTGTCGGGTGGCTTCGTCACGCTTGCGGACGTCGCGGGGCCAAAGGACTCGGTGACCACGAAGGATTCTACCGAAGACCCGACTGTCGTCGACGAAGCCGGCCAGTCCAGCCCAATTGAAGCAATACCCGTCAAGACAGAACCGGCTGTGCTTGAAGCCCTTCCTCCACCCAAGCCGTCTCCTGACTCGCAGCCGTCCAAGTTGCCCATTCAGGACAAAAGAATACCGCCTTCCATGATCCAGTCGTTCTCGATCCCCCCACCTCGTCCATTGCCAGCGCCCTACACGTTACCATCTAGATCATCAGACCCCGGCAGGCCACATCCCAGTAAATCAGGGAAGTCCGGCTATCACCCTGTCACGTCAGCCAATGATCCACGATTATCATACGCGTCGACTGGTTCGATTTCCAATCCTCTCAATATCCGTCCCTCGAGGGATCCACCACCACACAAAGGTCCTCGAAAGTCCCCCAAGTCGGGTCCCAGAAGGAAGGTCGTCGTTGGGAGTGGCTGGCCGCACAACAGGCAAGCGAACGGACACGCGGCGACGGGACCAAACGCGATAAGCGTCTCACCGCGCGTCCCGAAAAATTCCCTTCCGGCCGCACGCCCGCTGACGCCAGAAAGTACGCGGTCGTCAACGACACCACCTGGCCTGTCCGGCCTTGCGCCGTATTCGTCGCCGTCTCCGCCTGGATTCTTGCATGGCTCGTCGGCTCCCAAGTCGAATGTGTCCGCGGACCAGGGCAAGTTCGGCGCGTTCTCCCAGTCTGTAAACTCGACGCCACAAATCAAACGTGGTGAGTTTCCCCTCGCGGCGATACTCCTCTCGGTTTTGACAGCGACGTGCAGAGATCAACGAATGGGGAAGTCCGTCGCTGTCACAGTCTCCCATCAACGTCTCGCCAAATGTTACTATACAAGCCCCTCGACCCGTCGTCTCCCAGACCGCCACCTCCACCGTTCTCCAATTCACGCCTCAGTCACATGGATCGATAGGATCCAACAGCTCGACGCCCTCGCGTGACTCCAAAGGGAAGAAGCGCGCGCTGGCGTCAGACGCAGATGCCGATGCCGAGAACGCCCGTCCGCGCAAACGCGCCGCCGCATGGCCGAGCAACGACCCGGCGTACACGGCGCGGCTCGAAAGCGACGAAGACCCGGGCGTCACCTATCTCGCGTTCAGCTCGGACGGTCAACGATTAGCGGTGATCTGCAACGACCGCACGATTCGAATATGGAACGTGGCGAGCAGGGTGGAGACGGCTCGGCTAGGGCAGAACGCACATATCATGGCGGTCGCGTGGATGTCGGACGACATGGGGGTCATTTCGTTGGGACAGGACGGGGTGATCAGCAAGTGGACGCGTACGGTATGTCGTTGGCTTCAGTGCGTTGCGGGGCGCCCTGACGCGCGCGTGCGACAGAACCAAAATCATTGGCAGTGGGCCAAGTTGTTGGACGCCGGCAAGGAAGACTCGGTGTGTTTCGCTTACAGGCGCGACAGAATCGCCGTCGCGTTCCCACGGTTGGGGGTCAAGGTCTGGATATGGATCAAAGGTCGGTGGATTCGGTGAACCAGGGATACTACGTTTCAACGTCAGGCACAGGCACATGGCAACCCCAGCGGTCGATTCTGCGGCAGAACGTGACGTCCATTCAGTTCGTCGAGGACGGCGAGGCGTTGATCGGAGGGACGAGCGACGGCGTCTTGTATCTCATTTCCGCTCGCGTGCGTTGGACCTCGGGCTGACGAAGGGCGTTTCAGGTGGTATTGTCAGGTACCGAACGGGACGCTGCGCGCGTACGCCTTTCTCAAGGCCAAAGTGTGAGCCGTTCGCGTCTCAGGCGCTGCGACGGGGAGCTGAGGAACCACCACAGATACCACTTGGACGTCAACGGGCCAGGCACGCACGCGCTCGTGTCCCAGGCGGGCGGACGTGCACACCTGGTGGGAATCCAACAGACGGATCACAAGGGCAAGATCGAGCAAGTGTACACCGCCCCCGGCGACGCAGCGAACGAACAACGGCAGAATTTCGGCGCCATGTTCGCGAGCGGGTGCAAGACGGTCTTGTTCGGAACGACCGAGGGCAGTCTGTTGGTGTGGGACAGGTCCAAGGGGGATGTGATCTGCGGGTTGGATCACGGCGAACGTGAGTCGTTCATTTCGGTTCCGTCGTGCGCGCGTGGGCTGACTGGCGACGTAGCCGAACAAGTGCAAGCTATCGCGGTACGTCGCCGAGTTTTATATGGGCGTCCGCCCGGCTGACGGCGTCGCGTTTCAGTGTATCGAGCGTGGTTCGCAGGCGTCCATCGTGACGGGCACGAAGCGTGGCGTTTTGTCTTGGTGGATACCTCCTTTACCGGAGTCGTGACTCGGACATATACGATCATCTTTTTTTTTGTTTGTTTTTTTCAATCCTGGCCTGCTGCGGATCTGACCTCGGTCGAGCAGACCGCCGTTTGTTATACAAGATCTTGCATACTGCTAAAGCACAGCGCCGTAATGTGTGAGAAGGATATGCACTGTATCAGTATCGCACAATCCTCCTTTCTTCTTTTCGCTACGTTATGCACACACACACACTACTTAGTAATATCTGTAGGCGTAGTAATACTACTACCGGGTAGTACGAAAACGCGAATTGGTTTCGTTTTCGTCTTTCGAGGGGGGTGTTTGGACGTATTTGTGTTGCTTAGGGCCGGTTCGTGTCGCGAATGGTGAAAGCCGACTTCGTGTCAAGGCCAGAGTCACACTCCGCTCGTCGTTGTCAACGTCGACCTCGCAACTTTCTCGCACTAGGTACGTTCATTCTTCGTGTTCTCCTCGTCGCTAGCGGCGCCGACGACGTGACGACGGCTGACCGGTTTTTGTCGCTCCGAACACCCTAGGAACCCAAGCGAGCTCGCCCGCGATTGCGTTAGTTGTACCTTATCTCAACCCTGACAAGTTCGCGCTCCATTTCGCCCGGTGAGTCGCCCATCCACACGCAGACGAGAGAGAGAGGCAGGTGGGGGAAAGGTCCGGTTCTTTCCAACCGGCACAGCCTTGGCATGCGTTGTCGTGATGGGGAGCCGTGCGCGTGCCATGCGGAGACTCCCCCCCAAAAGAGGGGGTGGTGGTCTCGTGCGTCGTGTCGTTCCGTGTCGCGTTGATCTGACCTGGCACCCTTTTTTTTTTCTTGGTCGACAAGCTCCGTGACGACTCCCTCATGCAAACCATCAAGTGCGTCGTAGTGGGCGACGGTGCCGTCGGCAAGGTGCGTCGCGGTGAGCGGGGGGGGACGAGAGGGCGAGACGAGCGTACGGCGAGGGTTGCTGACGTCGCGACAGACGTGTCTCTTGATATCGTACACCACCAACAAGTTTCCGAGCGAGTATGTTCCGACCGTGCGTTTGGTCTCTTTCTCTCTCGTCGTCTTGTTCGGCGTCGGAGCGAGCTCGCGCGTTCCTTGTCCCCCTCCTCTAGGTCTTTGACAATTACGCCGTGACGGTCATGATCGGAGAAGATCCGTATACGCTCGGGTTGTTCGACACTGCCGGTGCGTTCGTCTCGAGTCGTGCGCGCGCCCGCGGACGGTTTTGTTCAATGACGTCCGTCGTGTAGGTCAAGAAGACTATGATCGACTCCGTCCGCTGTCGTATCCTCAAACGGACGTCTTTCTGGTGTGTTTCAGCGTCACCTCGCCCGCGTCGTTCGAGAACGTCAAGGAGAAGTGGTTCCCCGAGGTGCATCATCACTGTCCTGGGGTGCCGTGTCTCATCGTGGGCACCCAAATCGACTTGAGGGACGACGGTCAGGTGATCGAGAAGCTCGCTCGACAGAAGCAGAGACCAGTGACGAGCGAACTGGGGGAGCGCCTCGCGAGGGAACTCGGGGCGGTGAAGTACGTCGAGTGTTCGGCTCTGACGCAGAAGGGTCTGAAGAACGTGTTCGACGAGGTGCGTCGGTTGCTCCTCCCGAGTTCGCTTGGCAGGGTCGAACGTTGGATATTGACGCCGCGGTCGAACTCGACAGGCCATCGTCGCTGCTCTTGAACCACCCGTGTCCAAGAAGCCAAATCGATGCGTCGTCGTCTAATGTAGCGCGCGCGCGCGCGCGCTCTCTCTCTCGAGGGTGAATGTCTAGATCGATATCTTTGATCACTTAACGACCCTTTTTCCTTCTTCCCTTGCCTTTCTACACTTGTCTTTCTGCCTCATATATCCTTGACGTTTCTGTTGAGCTCATTGGTGTCCTCTCCCTTTTGTCGCGTCATACTGCGCTCATGATCCCTTTTTTTACCCGACCTCGATGTTCTTTTTCGACCCCCGAATATGGCTTGCATGAGTACATTCCGCCGGAGGGGCGTGTAGTCGTTGTCTAGAACCGAAACTGCAACCTAATCTTGGTTTCTCGTTTCCTGTCGGGCCTCGTTTGCGGAGATGAGGACGCACACGCGGATGATTTCGTTGGGCAAGAGCAAGTACAGGAACGACGTGGACGGTATATCCCTAATAGGCATCGCCTTGTCTAGCGTAGTAAGGGGGGCGAATCTCTGCGTGGTCCCGCAAGAAGTCTTTTTACGTGAGCGACATCTCCGGAGGCTGCAAGGGGCAATCGAGGTACGCAAAAGGGAGGAGGGAAGTGAGAATAAGGAAACGCGAGAGGGGGAGGGACGCACGATCCCGCGGGATTCAAAGGCGAGCCAATCGCCCGTGCCCGTCGGGAGGAGGCCCATCGACCGGCACTTCCAAAGACCGACGACGAGGGTGAGGAGGTTGCAGAGCACGTAGACGAGTTTCTGGAGAGGGAGCGAGGTCGGAGCGGACGTGGGTGCAAAGGGGGCGAACGCTGCGGGACGCGCGCGGGGTGGGCGCGGTCAGCACCCCCAAACGTCAAAGGGAGGAAGACGAACCAGCGTGCATCCCGACGACGTTGCGGACGGGACCGACGAGAAGCATGAGGACGATGCCCATGGAAAAGATCTGAACGCCGCCGCCGGACATGTAGAGCATCAGGGCTTGCATCGGGAGGGACTTTGCGGGGGCGACGGCGAGGTCCCAGGCGCGGCGGTCTTTGAGGGCTGCGTAGGACGTCGTGGAGGTTTTGGCTTTGGCTGGGGTGCGGGCCTTGTCCGAGGAGGGGGGGTGTGAGCGGCGCACGAACGAAGGGGGGGAGGGGGGCGGACGTACGTGCGGGGCGTGGATGAAGTCGGGCGGGGCGGGGAGGTTCTTCCATCTGTCGACGACGGTGAGCGGGGGTTCTTTTTCGGACGGAGACGGAGACGGACTTTGGGTGTTCTATCGAGGCGTAGTCGAGCGAGAACGACATCGTCGGCGGCGGCAGCGGCGGCGGTCGAGAACGTGGGACGGATTCTTTTCCACGACGCGTCCACGCCGGCGGCTGGGCTCGCCTCCCGCTGAGAATCGTTCAACTTCATCTCCGGGTCTTCCAGGCAACCATTTGACAGATGCCCCCATCAGGCGTCCAAACCCCCCCCCCCCTCCCTCCGCCGATGTTCATTTCAGCTGTGTGTATGCTCAGGCCACGGACGAATGTGAGCGATCCATCGTCAAGTTGTGATCTCAGCATTCCACATGCGACCTCGCGTCGACCCTAGGGCTGTCGTACGTACGGTCCAGAGCGCCGAACCATGACCGCCCCGCCAAGCCGTCGTCGACGTCGAAAGGAAACCCAGCTCCCATCCCAATCCGCTTCGTCTAGAACTTCTCCCCTATCGCGTCCCGTCGGAAGTGCGACGCGCGCCGGCGATCGAGCGGCTCAGGTCGGTCGACCCCGTCACCCTGTCGAGATGTGACTCTGTGGCGATGATGCCATGATGGTCTGACGGCGCACATGCGCGTATACATGTGCAGCGCGACGGAGGCAGAATTGCTGGTCTCTCCTTGTCACCCACACACGCCGCGCGGCGGGACGAGGCTCGCACAAGGTCAACCAACGGAACGTGGATGCCGTCGTGATTACAAGCGAGTTGGTCGATCTGCGAACTGGGCCGGGGTCGAATGAGCTCTTTGAAACATGGGTGGTTCGCTGTGGTCGTGCAGCGTGACACGTAGAAACGAGCCCTGAGCACGAGTGTCTCGTCGGCGGACGACATCGACGTTCATGTTGTACGTACATGGTCGTTGGCGTCGGTGGGCCCTACTCGCCCACTGCTTTGTTCTCTCCACATACTACGTCTCATGAACGGCGCCTTCACTGATCACCGTCCACTTCAACGAGTTTCAGAACTTCTCCTCGACTGTTCTTCGAAAGTGTTCCCGGCTCAGTGAAACCGTTCACGGAGGCCGTCATAACCACTCAGAGGACCTGGGACGCGCTCATCAAGATGTTGCGTACGGCCAAATACCCTGGGACGCCGACGTTCGTCCCCAACGTTCATCAGGAGGCGCACCGGTTGCGAGAGCACTACCGTACCGCCTGTGCTGATTCGGACGAAGAGCAGACGTCGCTCGTGCCGGGCGGCGACGGTCCCGACGGACCGGGTGTGTTGCGCTGGGAGGAATGTTTGGCCAAAGTCTCGTCCTTTGTCAGACTGCCTCCGATCTACTGATGATATTGGATCACTGTTTCCGTGCGTTTTCGGAAGATAAGCATGTCGGGGCCGCCGCTAGGGTCCCGCGGGCAAAGGGTGCGTCGTCTGTTGGAAGTAGTCGCGGACGTCATTCCCGGTGGGGAGTCGGGCTCTCGGGCCCGAATGTACGTCCGATCGTTGTTGTCACTGTGCTGGTGCCTTCAAAAGAGCGCGTGGCCACGTCATATCGGGTCGCGATCTAGTACCACGTCAACTGGCGGAGGCACGGAACGCTACGTCGCACGGCGTTGGCGCCCGTCGAACGACCACGGGTAGTATCACTAGCTAGGTATACCGTCTGAAATTACATGTAGTCCTACACTTCCGAGAGTTCCACGAAGACAGATTACACCATGTACGAATTCGGAACCGAGAGCATCGAGCGTTCGACGCGGCTCGTGAATGCACGTCGATCATGCGGGATGCCGCGGCGCCGCAGTTTCAGAGAAAGAGTAGCCATGGCTGTCGGTCAAAAACGCCTTGATCTCGTCCCGGGTAAAGGACGGCGCGTGGAAGATCGCAACGGACAAGTCGTCCGGCAGCGGGATAGTCACCTGGGAGAGGTACTTCACGACGGGGACGTGGCCTCCGAGTATGGCGAGGTGGAGGGGGGTATGGCCAGAGAAGTTGCGCGCGCGGGGGTCGCAACCAGCGTCGACGAGGGTCCTCACGATCTCGGCGAGGCTGTCGCTCTCCGCATCGGAGTCTGGACAAGACGGGCGTCGAGCGGGCACCGTCCATATCGCGGTATGAAGGACGGTGCCCTGGGTCTGACCAGACAGCCGAGATCTGGCGTCTGCGCCCTCGTTGACGAGATAGCGGATCATCCGAATCCTCGACGTCCAAGAGCTGGGCTGCCCACGCTCCAGCACGAAAAACAGGACGTCGTCCGGCAACTGCATCCCGATGGAAAGCAGATACTCCACGACTGACAAACAGCCATCGGCCGAAGCCAAGTGGAGAACTGTTCTGCCGCTAGGGTCAGGTGCACGAGGATCGAAACCAACTTGGACGAGTCGCCATACGACGTCGGCAAGATCTTCCTCGGCGGCCAAGGAGGATCCAACCGGTATGAAAGAATGTAACGAAAAGCTACGTTCCTGGTGACGCTCCACCCACTCCGCGAATGCGTCTGTCTGTAGTAGTTCCTTGATGACAGGAAAAGCGAAGGTAGAAGGGTTGGATACAAGATCTGCGAAAAGGTCTTCTGGGATAGGGCTCCGCTGTTCCAGAAAGAGCTCAAGTATCTCGTTTGATCGGCCGTCAGCTTGGACGGCAGCGAGAAGGGGCACGACTCGGCGAGAGTCATCGACGAGCCAGCCATTACTATGAAGATTGGCGCCGAGGGATAATAATGTCTTTGCTTGCTCAGTAGCGCGGAAGTGCGCCGTGTATATGAGCGGGTCTGTCCCGTGATACTGCTCTAGGCGGCGAAGGAGCAACTCGCAGTGTAGGAATGAGTGTAGCAGCCAGTCAGGGGCAAAAGCGATCAAGGTGTAAACTACGAAGTCATGCTTCACGGACGGCCACGGACGGCCATGGGAAGCTATCTTGCGCAGATATTCCCACTTGTCAGGATGTCGCTGGAGATCCGATTCTAAAGCTGACATATCACCGAGGATAGCCTCGTTTCCAGGAAGGAGAAACGAGAGGTGATGGAACGACTTGGTGAGTACATATTCGAGAAGCGGGGACCCGGGTCTAGACCGGTGCGTCTCGCTCCCTGACGTAATTCGAAATGATGGTTCATCGTTGATCGATGTGAGGGAGCCTGTGAGGCAAAGAGAGAGGTAGTTGCAGCGAGTTCTTCATGGGTATCTTGTGGGTCAGTCTGGTATCGTATATTTGTAGAATGATCGGTAAGGTAGGTCTAGGTGAAAAGTTTGGGGTTATTGAACATTCCCGTCTGCGCGAACAAGTCAACTTACTCTCATACTGGAATGAAGGAAGGAGACGCAGTCTGTCGCTTCATTGTGCGTTACAAGACTCCCCAGAACACGCAGCAGAGTACTTCCAAGCTTGAGCTCCTGTGTTTGGCGACCAGAGGGCAAGTTGAGGTCGTCCCGTAATTGATCAGGTTCAATTGTCTGGGAACCGAGGTCAATTGAGAGTGCCTCGACAATTTCGGAGAGTCGAATTGGGCGCAACGCGGATACTAGCCAGGCAAGAACGCGCCGTACAGGTTTTGATCGGGTCTTCTGTTTATCGACCTCGTGAATGATTCCATCATAAAAGTCAGGAGGAAGCGGCGAGTCGTCGAGTATTTCCCTTATTTCTGGGACATTTGCGCATCTGCTAAGCACGTCGACCTGGTGTTTAACCCCAACAAACCTTGGCGAGGGGCAATGAATCAAACTCTCTTTCCGAGTGACATCACGTACATTCCCTCTGCCTTCTCCGATATTGCAGATATCATCCATTCCTTCTGGTCAGTTTCTGCCCCTCCAAGTAAATTGTGGGCATCTAGTTGACCCTCGATAAACTTGAGTATGTCCTGTGAGGCTGCTTTCTCGAGCTTGTTCCAGGAAATTATCGACTTCGGACTGATAACGAGCAACCTTTCTTTGATGATCTGAAGCGGGCGACTGGTCACAAAGATCCGCATTCCACCAACTATTCAAGGTCATGAGAGCATCCAAGAGCCTCTCGACATCTTTACATTTGTCCAGCGCATCGATTATGACGAAAGGGAGTCGGAGAAACTCTTGGGCAGTGCGAGCGACTAAAAGAGGGAGCTGCTGGTCATCAAGAAGATTGCCTGATATTTCCACGAGAAGGTCGTCGATCAGACTCCCACTTGTAGCTCTAGTCCAGGACGAGTCGGATAGCTATTTCTGATGTGTCGTACAGTCTCAGATTTGTACTTTTTCACTCCGGATCACATTGATCTATGTTCACGGACCTGGTCACGGGCGCCTGCTGCAAAAGTTTGATTATCTTGTTCCATATCCATTTATTACCGTCGACCGACCTCTGACCCTCAATATTTCCCTCATCGTGTCTACGCCTTCAATGAGTCACCGGAACGTCGTTCCTTCCGACTTGGATGGCAGTTTGTTTCCCAGTATTACTGCTTCCATACCAAAACATCCACCTTCACGGGGAGAGGTCAGACCTTGTGTCGGCCAGCGAGTACGCTCCATTTTTGTGCTTACCGTGTTCTCACATGCCGCTTCACAGGAAATCCACGACAAGATCACCTCCATCGGCTTCCAGGATTGTAAAGTCTTCATTCACTCCGTAGATGCGCAGTCCTCCGCCAACGGTGGCATCGTCATCCAGGTCATCGCCAGGATGTCCAACCGCGGTAAACCATGGAGAAAGTTTGTCCAGACTTTCTTCCTCGCGGAACAACCAAAGGGCTACTTTGTCCTCAACGACACCTTCCGGTTCCTCAAAAGATGATCCCACTAGGATGATGTCAACGAAGCCGAACCCGCTTCTGCCGTTCCTCTCCCCGAACCTGTTTCTGTCGAGGCGTCAACGACGACAAGCATGATATACTTGCTGTGTCTGGAACGGGAGGCCATAGACGTGTCAGACGTGGTGGAGGTTCTGTCTGAGGCGTGACGACCTCTTTCTCGATTGTACCTCTTTCTGGCATATGTTGTACCAATTCGTGAACAGACGACAGCAGTTGAATGTTGTCTATAACATCGGTGAATCGTCAGCGTTCTGACGATGGTGCGGTGGGGTAGTAACGCAAAGCATTTGTGATACGTCACGTGCAAAAGTGGAAACGGGCATTTCCGATTGGCCGATTGGAACTGCCATGTCCCGGCCACAAGACGACAGAAATCAGGAGGCGACGGTATACCTAGTGAGGATTATTTCAATGACATACTGCTCCACTATTGAACAGACGTTTCTATCAGGGGAACCTGGACGAGCGAGTTACGGACGCTGTGATATGGGAGCTCATGCTACAGGCTGGACCAGTCGGTACGTCCCCACTCTTGTGCCAAGTTCATCGAACGGCTCACTTATCCTTCTCTAGTGAACGTCCATCTTCCAAAGGACCGTGTATCCATGACGCATCAGGGTTACGGCTTCTGTGAGTTCTTGACAGAGGAAGATGCCGAATACGCATGCAAAATCATGAACCAGATAAAGCTATGGGGAAAACCTATACGAGTGAACAAGGTGCGACCGTCGTACTGCAAATTTGGAATGCTGACTCGACGGTATAGGCTTCATCTGATAAAAAACAACTGGACGTCGGTGCCAACCTGTTCATTGGAAATCTGGACGAGAACGTGGACGAGCGGCTTCTTTACGACACGTTCAGTGCGTTTGGAATTATGGCTACGACAGCCAAGGTGCGTCATTTAATTGCCCCTGACTCCATGCGTGTTTCACGTCCCTCGCATATGTAGATCGCTCGAGACGCAGGCTCTGGAATATCAAAAGGCTACGGGTTCGTTTCGTATACCGACTTCGAATCATCCGATGCAGCCGTCGAATCGATGAACGGCCAATTCCTGATGAACAAGGCCATCACCGTGCAATACGCGTTCAAAAAGGACGGAAAGGGCGAGCGACATGGTACATCTGCAGAACGTCTTCTGGCTGCGCAAGCACGCAAGAACAACGCATTGCCTGTCAGTGCCAGGCCACCACCTGCACCGATAGTATTTGGTGCGCGGCCTCCCATGCCTGGCTTCCAAGGACCCTACCAAGGTCAATTCGCTGGCGCGTTGGCGCAGCCAGCTCCACCGCCTGGGTTTACGCCTCAGACCGTGGTACCCTCGACCATGCCTATGATGGGTGCGCCAGTTGGGATGTCAATGGGCATGGTCCCGTCCGCTCAGCCAGTACCAGCAAATATGACCATGTTCCCACCTGGTTCGTTCCCCCCTCCGCCCCCACCTGGTTTTACGCCTGGAATGATGCCGCCGCCTGGAGGAATGGTACCTCCCCCTCCTCCTCCTGTACCGCAGTACTAGTATGCATGTTTATCAGGTCTTGGTGTAACCATGGTGTGACGTATGTAGCAGATGAGGCAGCAGACACCCAGAATGGACATGTCGACTGGAGACCAGGGTGTTTCCTTTTGCCATCATGAGTCTCCAGCCGTTTGTTTCTCTGTATCAGCATGCATTGACACCGTTGTCGCCTTTCGCCTGGTTCGGCCTCGAAATCAGTTCATTCGATTTGGTTGCCGCCTTTCGTCTTTGTTATTTCCTCCGCCACGCCAGGGAGCACCTGCGCAACGAACACGCCAAACAACGCGCCACGACCGACTCGGTCCCACTCGCGGAGGACCGTTCCTTTGCCAGGGATGTGCTGACGGTCCTGACCGTCGTCTACGGCGGCGAAGCCATCGTAGGTACGCCCATCGCCCGTCGATCCCGTATCATCACTCAAGCGCCCGTCCTCGCAAGCCCCCTTCCTCGGCGTCCCAGCCTCCTTCATGGTCTCGGGCGTCGGTCCGCTGGTGTACGTCCTCGTCCTGGCGCTCGTCGACGCGCTGCCGGCGGTGCCACCGATGAGCCCCCACTCTGAGCTCGCGCTGTCGTTCTTGGACGGACACACCCGCGCGATGCTCGTGTGTACGTTCGTCCCGACGGTCGTGGCACGCAGCCCGTCGACGGCGGTGTCCGAATCGCCCTGGGCCCTCCTACTCTCTTCCCTGGTGCGTCCCCGCTCCTCCCCTCGGTGCGCGCGCGCGTCCCCCCACTCACCCATCATGCGCGCACGCGCACGCGGAAACAGATCTTCGCCAACGGCGGCTTCTTCCTCACGAACCTCGTCTCGTTGCTCCACCCGACCCAGATGGCGCTCACCACCCCCGCGGAACTGCTCCCGTACGGCTGGACGACGACGGACCTGTGGAGCGCCCCGCTCGTCACGGGCATCTACGCCACGCTCGCGCACGCGCAGCCTTTCTGGGCGGACGTGCACGCGGTGCTCGCAGGCGCGTTCGGTGGGGCGGTCGATGGCGAGATCGCTCCGCTGGACCCCGAGACGGCGCGCTCGGCGTGCGCGTTGGTGCTCGTCGCCTTGTTCGCTTCGCGCACGGCGCACAAGTACGGGTTGATGGGCGAACGAGGTGCGTTCTGTGCACCGTTCTCGCTGCTTCTTGGGGGCTGACGCTCGACCAACAGTCGCGGAGAAGATCAAGACCAACTAGAGATGTCCGGTTTGGATTCCAAGAGTGCAAGGAGCCATTCAGAGAAGGCATAGACGGCTGACTTTGATAGTTACCCGATCGTTTTGACGACCATGAGACTGACTCGCAATCGTAATACCAACGCAGAATATAGATGATGGTTTTACAAAGCCCAGAAAGACATGATAGACGTTTAACTTGAAAAGTAAAATGCGGCGGAAAGAAAAGTAAGTAAACAACAAATATGCAGCGTTAGTACAAGGCAACAAGCACGTTAGTGCGAGACAACACATTATCAAAATCGATTGAAACAAGCTGCGAAAGAAAGTAGCAAACAACGAAGAAAAAGATGACAAGGGACAGAGTGGCAAGCTTGAGACAGGTTAGTTACTCACAGGACGAAAAATCGGAAAAAGACGTATACTCTGGCCCAGGAGAGTTTTCATCGGAGGTGGAGGACCCATTCTGACTGACATCGCTTTCGCAGTTGCTGTCGAAACTCGAGTCCGAGGAGGACGAATAGCTATCTGAGTCATCGCTCTCGCTCTCCGCGGTGCCTTCAGCGAGTTGACTTGTCGCGGAGTCGCAGAGATTCCGGAATTTGTCGGCCCGCCTGAGGAGAGGCGCGTCCCATTTGTAGTAACAGAACCGGACGCACGGGAAACTGGGCAGGGTAAGCGATGACTCCTCGTTGTCTTGAGGCGTACCAAAGACGTGCGGAACGCGTTCCAAGACAGACTGCTGATCCTCGGGACCGACGTTCGTCCAGAGGGCGCGCTCGGAGGTCCGACCGCCCATGACCTGAAGCACGTACGCACCCAGGTATTCGCAGAGGGGAATTGGAGCGTGTCCGTCGGGGTCGGGTACTTCCAGGAAGACGTTGACGGCGAACTGGGACGCTGCGAGATGTTGAGGGTGATACAACGCGTCGCCCAACTGACACAGGTTGGTCTGGACCTTGTTCGAAGCGTCGAGTGGTCGAAAGTCCCAGTCGATGCCACGGCGACAAACGGCATCCCAGATTGAGTCTTCGGTCGGCGCGACGCAGGCATAGCCATCGCTGCGCGAGTTCAGAGTGTAGGGTCCAGCTAGGTCGTGGAAACGGATGACGACAGGAGGGATAGGCTTTGGAAACACTTGGCGCCACACCATGCCGAGCTCGTATTGAACGCCTTCAATGACATCCATAGGAAAGCAAGTCGGAGAACCATCGGGACCGGTGGACGGAGGCGCAGAGTAGTAATCAGAGGTCGGTTCGTCGATCATCTTCAGCCCCGTCGCGGGAGTTTTGCCAGCGGTGGGGGAAAACAGCTTCAAGGGTAGTCCACAGGCGCGCGGGTCGACGGGCCGAGTCATCAGACCTTCGCGGTCCAATTCGGCGCGCTTGACGATGGCCAACACGGGGCTCGGATACGCGTAGTCGTCTCGCGCGTAGATCAAGCAATCGGAGACGTGCGGAGTCGCGTCGTACTCCTGATCGTCCGAGCTATCCAGAGCCGGCGTGGTGAGAGAGCCAGCGAAGCACGTGGAGAAAGCCTGCTCCGAGACGGACCAACAGCAGAAGGGCGCTCGAGAGGTCGCAGAGGTAAATCCGATCAACCACTTGAGCCCGTCTTCGTGGGCGCAAGAGGGAACACAGTGCGGCGTCGGGGGACAGGGAGCGTAGTCGTCTACGGTACGCGTGGCATGCTCTCTGGGCGGAGTGGGCGGGGGTGTAGGCCTCCCCCAGACGTACGCAGGGACAGTGTTGACAACAACGGGCGTCGGCGGCGCGGGTGCCGTGGCTGGATACTGCCAAGAAATATCAGGGTAGGACATGGAGAAGAAAGCTGGGATGCCTACCAGCCAGCAGCGGACGCGCTTTTATACAGGGAGCTGGTGGTCGTGTTGTGGTGGGAGTGGGGGGGGGCCACGTTGTATGTGGCATGAGACCAAAGACCACAACGCACCGGTGGTGTAACGGCTGTAATGGCCCAACCGGGGATGCGAGATGGTTCAGCCCAGCGAGTCCACCCACGAGTGCGCTGGTTCAAGACTGTCCCCTCCAGAAAATTTGGTGTCCACAGTTTCTCGCGCCGTAAGGTGTGACCAAACTTGGAATAATTGATCCTTGATTGGCCAGGGAAGCAATTCCGCATCCTTCTGGATCTGCCGAATTAGTCACAGGAGATCAGGACAAGTCGTCAGCCGCGCTGTGGGTCGCGCCGCTCGCAGACCTTTTTTCTCCTCAAAAACGTACTACTCATTAGCAGGAACAACACTGTACCTACGCAACAACTAGAACAAAGAAATACATGTCCTGCATCTTTCCCCTCAACAGCACGAACCGGCCTTGGGCGGCACAGAAGAGTCAATGGCAACGGGAATCGTGTCACTGGTCGGCGCCTTGATCGCATCCGCCGATTGCTCAAGGGATTTGGTCGACGTAACTTGGTAAATGTCTGTCCAACGGGTTAATATCCCTCGCAGTGGCATGCGGGTGGCACGCTCACCAGCGAGAATACTTTGGAAAGCCGACTCGACGTTCGAGGCATCCAGCGCCGAAGTCTCGATGAACGACAGCTCATTTTCACCTACAAAACCGCGTGTGGGTTAGTCCGTCTGCGACATCACCCCAAGTGAACGCCACGCTGACTCGCAAAGTTCTTGGCCTCCTCCGTGGGGACGGCCCTCAAGTGCTTGAGATCGCTCTTGTTGCCCACGAGCATGATCACGATGTTCGAGTCGGCGTGGTCACGAAGTTCCTTCAACCACCGCGTCACGCTGACGTACGTGGCGTGCTTGGAGATGTCGTACACGAGCAGCGCGCCGACCGCACCGCGGTAGTACCTGTCTGAGATCCGAGTGAGCCCCACGACGCGGGTCAGGGCATGCACACTGACGCCGAGGTGATCGCCCGGTACCGTTCTTGTCCCGCGGTGTCCCAAATCTGCGCCTTGACGGTCTTGCCATCGACGGTGGTGGAGCGGGTCGCGAACTCGACGCCGATCGTCGATTTCGAGTCCATGCTGAATTGGTTGCGTGTGAACCGCGAGAGCACTGCGGAGAAAGATTGTCAATGCGGGGGCTTGCGACTCTGAGACAGAGCATGTACAATTTCTGTGGCGAGGAACGAGGGGTCAGAGGGCACGTTGGAGAGACGATTCTCAAACGTACGATTTGCCTACACCAGAGTCACCAATGAGGACGACCTGGCCGCGTCATGGTTGTGTCAGACGTTAGAATGGCGATGGTGAGGGGCCGCACCTTGAAAAGATAGTCGTAGTCGCTTCCGAGTCCTTCGGTCATGGCGAGTTTGTGGCGAGTAGACTCAGAGAGTGATGGTGTAGGTACAACGTAGGCTGCGGTGTTTCAAAAAATGAACAGCGACGTGAGACGACGACTCCGAGTCCGTCGCAGGACGGCGGTTCTGAAGTAAACTCCACCATGTATTATGTAGTAGCACCTCCGCAGCGGCTTTTGAGGGTCGAGAGCGCCCTCGGGAGTACGCGTCGATTTATCAGGGAAACATAACCAATGTCTCATCCGAAACGCATCTGCCAGATCATCAAGGTAAACCTGCCGAGAACATGCATGCTCGTCGTCTGTGACTGACGCCAACGCAGCTCAAACCGGAGCGCGCGGAGGAATACAAGGCCCTCCACGCGGCCGTCTGGCCCACCGTCCTCGCCACCCTTGCTCGTCACCACGTCATCGACTACTCGATCAACTACTACCCACCCCTCCAGCTCCTTGTCGCCACGTTCAAGTACACCGGCGAGGACTATGACAAGGACATGAAGGCAGTCGCGGCGGACGAGGACACGCAACGGTGGTGGAAGCTGACGGATGAGATGCAGGAGAGCTTCAATGAGGATGCGACGGGGAGCGGTGGGGATGTTCCCTGGTGGACGGTGAGTACTTGAGTGTTGGAGCCGGCGTGTCGTATACTGAAGTAGTATCGCTCGTCAGGATTTGAAGGAAGTATTCCGTTTCGAGGGTGGTTCATCAACTTGATCAGGAGACCTGCTTCTACGATCTGCCGACACGACGACGAAGCGATGAGTCTATCACTGGAACTCGCTTTCTTTTAGTGTCGGGTACACTTGATCGAATCGGAGACATATATCTATGCAAGCTCAGCCCTCAGCCGTCGCCCTCGTCATGTCTACTCGGGCGTCGTCGCTCTCCCGCACGTCAGTGCTGCGGCTGCCGCAGCTGTCGCCGTCATCTATGTTGCCCTCGCCCCCAATGCGCTGTCCCTGTACCGTCAGATCCGGCACACACATCGAGGCGCGCAAACGGGGCAGCCACAACCGCCATTCTTCGACCGACGTGTCACGTAAGCCAGTGCGTCGTGGGCACGATGACATGTCGGATGGCGCGCGCGCAGGGCAAACAGTCGTGACGAAACCCCGCGAAGATGTCATGGCAAGTCACGGTTGTCGCGACTGCCGTAGTGTCGCCGTAGTCACGTCAGAATGGGGCGCAGCGTACGAACGAGGGACGGGCGAAATGGACTCGCGAGAACACAGTAAGGCGCGCGAGAGGGTGCCAGTGGGGCGGGAGGCTGGACACTAGCAAAATGGATGGTTTGAGTTACCTGGAGAGGCTCTCGTGGGGCTCTGCAAGAGAAGTTGCCGCTTTCCTGATTTGGAATTGGGCAGGAAGCAGACTTCCTCGAGGTCGATTCCACTCTGCAAAAAACCCTATCTAAGGGCCTCAGCAGCCTCCGAAAACTGCTACCAAGGGTGCCAAGTATATAGTTGGTCTCGTCCTTGGAGCCGTCGCATAACGGGCAGCTTGGCTTTCAGCGACTCGTGGGACAACTGCGGCTCCAGTCGGCTATTAGCCGGAGCCGCGGCAGCACTAACATTGGGCGGCTGACTGCCATCAGCCGCCCATTCAGTTTCGATCGATTGAACTCAGTGCATGCAGCGGCCGACTACGGTGGAACACGTGTGTCTCTCTCGACTCGAATCCATCAGCCAGCTTGCACAGTACTCCAGCGTTGCCATCAACCACTAGATCGAACTGCGTTCGGTAAATATATCTTTCGACGTGCAAGGTGTAAATGACGAACATTGATAGCAACGTTCCGGAAGCTTTCGAGTCGAAGCAGGAACAGCACGGTCGTTTGGAATGGATTCAAAAAGTATTGTTCAGGATTAGTTGGAAACAAGAGAACTGACTTGTCCTAGTTTCAGAACTGCATTCAAGGGCAGAGTCACTTGCTGACGCGTTCGACCGCAGGGACAAGGCCACGGCCAGGTACATCGACGAAGCGGTCGAGCTTGCTCGCGAAGCACTGGAACGATGTGGACTTGGCCACACCATGCGATTTGTGTCTTTGGCCCGGCTTGCAATTCTCCTTCAGACTCGCTACGACCAGTTCGGCACCATGGAAGATATTCAGGAGGCCATCGTACTTGCCCGAGAGGCACTCTCGCTTTGCCCGCAAGGGCACCATGACCGTTCCTCGTTTTTGAGTAGCCTTGCCATTCATCTTGATACTCGCTACAATCAGCTCGGGGCATTTCAGGATCTCGA
>JBBPLT010000274.1:0-35291 GCA_038089955.1 Strobilomyces dryophilus | reverse complement strand
TCTCGGTGTCGGCTCGATCTCGAAAATCGACAGTCCCGACGCCGGGAGCAATGCGACTCCCAATTTCTGCTAGACGTGCCGCTGCCGCTGTGGACGGAAGTGTACGCAATGGTATGTTACTATGTTACTATCGTGTGGTCATCCCTGATGCTCACCGGCTTTTCAGAGTCGGTTCGTCGTCCACTTGGAGGGTCTGAGACCCGGATGAGACGACCGATAGCCGGTCGTGCAACTATCCTTTCAAGGTGACTTCCTTCCCAACCTCCGCGTGAGTAGTTCGGCTCGCGTCGTGTTGCTCTCGTTTACGAAGGAACGCTCAGCTCCGTTACCGGCATCGGATTTTCTTCGTGTCTCTGGAAGACACCCTGCGAAGTACGCAGGACTGCGAGAGCCCCTTGACAAATCTGAATAGAGATGACAAACCTGTCAGCGTTCTCTTGGAGCCGATGTGAGTGATTACACGTTTTTCTTCCGACGCACGCTGACGAGCGCGAATAGCCTCGGATCCCGGTGGAATATCATCCTCGTCGACCTCAACTGTGGCATCGCGACGTAAGAGCGACGGTTTGGCGCTGGCGCCGACACCTGACTGCTGGACAGTCTGTGGATCGTCCCCCCAATCTTTTTTTGGTCTGTCGATCCTCGTTTCCGCCACCTTGCGTGCATTGACGATCATATCCCAGCGGCGAAACCCCCATCAAAGGGAAGAAGTGATTATGTTTCCCCAATCAAGGCGAAGCCCTCGCGGAGACTGTAACAATCGAACGCTTGGGCGGATGTTCATTGCGGCTGTCTTCCTAGAAATGCCGCTCTCTGTTTCACTTTCATTTTCACTTTCACTTATCTCTGTCTCTGTCTCTTGTCTGTCTCTGTCTCTGTTTCACTTTCACTTTCACTTATCTCTGTCTCTGTCTCTTGTCTCTGTCTCTGTCTCTCGATCTCTCTTTCCTATCTTTTTCTCCCACGTCGCCTCTCATTCTCCTCGCCTTTCCTCTCTCGAGTTTGTCTCTCTGATTACATTTAGACATGGTTCCAGTAGCTCACGGACTTCACTCTAGTGCCTCGAGACATCGAGAAGGACGCTGCGATAGTATCTAGCATCTGTACTGGTATTGGCAATCGAATTGTAATATTGGTCAACGAAGTCGGGGCCTGCTTCCGAGTTGTAGGGCAGCGGACTCTGGCAGCCCCGAAACCAGGACCGAACCGTCGCCAACATGACGAAGAGAGATGACGCATCTCGATCGATCGCGGGAGGGACTAGGACGTGTTTGCTACAGTACAACGTTGACGCGACGCGAAAGAATGCCAAGAGGCATGCCGACGACTCGGAACGACATACATACATGTCCTCGGCGGAGTCTCATCGAGTCCACAAGATCAATCATGGCCCAACAACAGGTTCGAAAAGGGAACGCGTAAAAGGACAGGAGGAATGATGCAGGGACGCAGGAAGGTCATTGGCGCCGCAGGCGTAGCGTCTCGTGCGGGTCGAGAGGTGTACCTCGGCGCAGGTTCCTCCCCCCAGCAAGCCCGACGGATACACCTCCGGCTCGTCCTCTCGCCCGGCCGGCCAATACCGGTCCGTCTCCCCCCTCTGGTCCTACGGTACTGCGCACGCTCAAATTTCGCAGAGCCATCCGTCCATGCCTATCGAGGGTTCGCGTCGCGATCACGAATCCCAGTCTTCGAGCATGAACGCCAGCACCCCGAACGTAGACGCCGCGTCCGACGTCCCCCTCGCCAAACTCTCCGCCCCTCGTCGCACGTATCTCACCAACCCGTCCAGCTCGCCCGACAGCGTCTCCAACCGCGTCCCTAGTTCCGCTTCTGCGCACGACGGGGCCGAAAAAAACGACGGCTCGGGCGCACCGCCCTCGGTCGTGTCGAGTTCGTCTGCGTCGCTCTCCGAGTCCGAGTCCGTGTCCGCGTCTTGGGCGGGGTGGGACACCGAGAACCCGATGACGTCTTTCCGTTGGCGTCGTTGTCGACGACTTCGATGTCGGCGCATGCTGATCGAGAGGCGAGAAATGTCGTGCGTCGTGTCTCCCGCAAAAGTGGTGAAGAACGAGCGAAAGTGAATGCACATGTCCAAGATGTTCAGTATCGCCTTCGAGAGGGAAGATGTCTAGCTAGCTGGTGAGTGACGAGCGCAGCGATAGGAAGCGGAGACGTACGGAGGAGTCGAGGAAACATCTGCATAATAACGTTTCGAGACTATGACGATCTTAAGTTGGTGATTGTAAGTAGTGTGAACTAAGGAAACGCACTGGTCGTTATGAAGTTTGATCATCTCATCTAGGGACTTGGCTTCCTCAAATACAGATTTGAATTTAAGAACTTGAACATGGATCACCTGAACGACCGGCATAAATCAGACTGTTCAGCGCGAGGTGAGAATTAAACACACATTCGTGGTCAGGAAATTGAACAAGGTACTGCAGTGCCTCAGTCAATTCGCTATATCAACGATGCAGGTCCGGTGGACTCACTTGATGAACCATGAAAGTTTCCCCCGCATCGCGTAGAACACCTTGAGTTCAGAGCACAGCCCGAGATTCGCTAGCGCCCCGCGAAGCAAGATCCTCTCCAAAACGCACTTTGCTCTTCGCACCTGGAGCAAGAAGACGAACAAGGAGCAGTAGTTTCGTAGGACCTTGGGGGTGAAGATATATGTCAAGGGAAATGGGACGGCATATTCAACGAGCAGCCCTTCTATCGCTTTGATGGTGTTGGAGATGGCTTTGGGACCTCTGTAAGAGAGTCGAATGACGGAAGCATCGATCCAGTCGGAGTTGGTCGACTCGACGACGTCCCTGAAGGCGCTGTTCAAGAAGTGAAAATCGTTCCATATTTGTTGACTATCCATCTAAATGTTCCCGAATCGAATCAACGTAAAACACAAACAAGATAACTGGACAACGGTACCTTGGCAAATATGACATCGGTGAAGTTACTGACCACGTCCCCTCTTGTCATCAAGTACAGCCCTTCGACGGCTGCGAGGTGACGTGCTAGTTCGCATTCCTCCCTGAGGACTCGCGATAAGCGCAGTCCAGCGGCAAGGCAATAAGCAGAGAGCTCCTCAGATATCAAATGTGACAACGACTCCGAATCTCTAGAGCTCGCCGTGCTAGATTCGAATAGTCGCGTAAAGGTCTTCCAGTCAAGAACGGGATGTTGTTCGCCCTCGGAGTTCTCAGAAAAGAAGTGAATGCCCACCGTCCGAAGGAGTCCGACAGTCTTTCCAACGCCTAGGACGTGGTCGACCACCGAACTCAAGAACGCCGGAACAGCAGACTGTTTCCTCTTCCCGTCCTCGAGAACGAGGGGACTTCGAAGGACGTAGCCATCTTCCCAGAGATCAGGATCCAGCAACGGGAGTTCGTTATCTTCTATGAAGAATTCCTCGTCGAGGGCTCTAATGTCATCCAGGGAATCCCAGACGTTGCGGGCGGGCATTCCGTCCTTGAGCCATTTTCCGATCATACACCAGATAGGCTCTGCGCTCCTCGCAAAGATAGTCGCGAGAGAATCAGATGCAGCGGTATTGCCCATGGACCATTGCTCATCCACCGCCTGTAGAAGCAAATCAAGAAGAAGTGCCGAAACGACTGCAGATGGAAGTTGGGTGGGCATATTAGGTAAGTTCCAAACGGCTTGATCAAGTCTGGAACGGGATTGACAAATATATCCAACTAGTCGATGTAAGATGTCCAGCAAGGCGTCAAAGATTCCGAAAAACGAGTCTCGAACGGCCTTCTCCAAACTGAGAAGGCTGATGACGAGTGGATCACCGGACCCGGCTAGTGCGCGACAGATGGCCTCTTCCCTCTTGGCGCACCATTGATCGAATAGTTGAATCTGGGCATCCATAGCATCAGCAAAGGCCTCTATGGTTCTCGAGTGGATGTTGTGAGAGAGCAAGCGCATGGTTCCACTCGGCGTAATATCATGGACGCCAGAAACACTGTCGAAAATGGCGAGAACAAACTTTCGCAGATGGCATACAGTCGTCGTCATCTCCGCAAAAGCACCCAGAATGGAGGACTGTGCCATCGATGTGAAATGCAGTAGGCGAGGCGCTGCCGGAGAAGGCTAGCGTACACCTCGGTGAAATGAAGACGCCCCCCGCAGACTTGGAGACCTACCACCGAAGAAAATGTGTCTGGAGTAGTATAGATCATGACATTTTTCCGGCCTTGCAGACACAACAGTACTTCGCGTACTGCATCGCGCTCGTGGATATATTTCTGTATCAGATTATTGGCGTAATATTTAGCAAGAGGTTCAAGGCATACCTCTCGCTCTGGACCGACAAGGGCCAGAGTTGCTCTCTCCCAGAGAACACGGAGCATCGCTGGATCTAACCAGCATGGAAGATACAGACCAATGTGAATAGAAATACATACCAAGAGTTGACGGATCGCTTATATCAAACGGCCGCGAAACATCCACATCAATTTTCCAATCATCCCTCCAGTACTGGCGTGCCTTGAGCCGTTCAATCAACTCGTGCTGACTTGGTTGATGGTGAACACGAGAATGAGGATGAGATTCGTCGGGCATTCTAGTCACCGGAGAAGATAAATGTTCGAACGAGGATGACGTTCCGTCGCTATCCAGAGAGTCATCCTCATCCCATGGTGAAAGGGACGGCGTGCTTCCACCGCTCCGAGTTTCCCATCCTTCGACGGTACTACCTGCTGGTAGACCATATACTCCTTCCCAGTGTTGTCCCTCGAATGGTTCCTCGGCAAGAATATCCTTCCAGGTTAGAGGTGCTGGAGGCTCTGGTGGCCGAGCATCTTTACATGTCTCCGCAAAGGCATGGGTCGTGCTATTAGGAGCCGACGACAATAGGGTCTATGTGCCAAAAAGTATCAGCCATAAAGCAATCCAAGGCACAACCACGCACAAGCAACTGAAGATGATCGGGAAGGCGTGTCAACTAAGCGCGAAGTCAGCATATGAGATCTGTCCGGCGAGAGCGTATTCAAGTCACTTTGATGCGTTCATCGAGATCTGTGAGCTCCTTGGCTTGCTGTCTCACTTTGCGATACGACTCCTGCAGCGCGTCTGCCAGGTGATCATGGGAGTTGATGCTTGCTTTGAGAACGAGACTATGTTACGGACGCGTAAACCTACTGACACGGAGACGGTCAACTGGACACTACCCTCTGAAGTGTTTGTCCATCGCATTCATGTCTGTGCTCACGCCCGCCTTGATCCCGTATTCCAGATTCTTGGACACGAAGTCCACGGCGATGCGAAAGTTTTCGTCGTCTGTCTCTGGAGACAAGCGGGCCACATGGGTGACGAGTGCCTGGCATAGCGGCAGAAGACGCGTGCTTTGTCGAGTGGCGGGCCGAGACAAGCGCGAGCTGGGACGCGTTGAAATGCGGGAATGCGGTCTCAGGGACGACGCGCTCGATGCCGGCCGCGCCGACGACAGACTGGAGTGCGGTCGCTGAGACAGGCTCGACGACGGCCGCTGGACTCTCACACTGGAGTGGGGGGTGTTCATGGGGTTGCCATGTGGCTGTGGTCGCGTAGGAGCTTTCATGCCAACCAACATGTCGCTCCTCGCAAGGCTCTTGACCGCACGCGCGACCATCTCCAGAACACATGCTGTGGCGACGCGCACGTACTACGCTCGACCTGCGACCAGCTCGCGCGCAACGAAAGCCCGAGCCAGCACAACCACCACTGGCAACAACCAAACACACGAGGACGACATCGCCGAGGCCATGGGAGATGCAGCTGCAGTTCCAGAGCCATTTAAAGACGATGTACCTCCTGGAATCCCCTCCACAGACACGGCGTCTGCGCGCATCTCTCAAATAGCTTTTCCTGGCGACTTTGTCTCAGGAGGTGACAGTACCACCAACGATTGGTCGAAGAGCTACTATGGTTTATCTGTAGAAGCATTTCCAAGGGAGGTTGCAGACATCCTGCTTGCACCCATCGACGAGATGGACATCGAAATCAAACCTGGTTCCTCCTTCCCCCCCTGTTTGCCGTACATTCCTGACCTTGCTCATCGAAGATGGGCTCATTTACCTTCCCGAAATCAAGTACCGACGTATCTTGAACAAGGCATTCGGTCCTGGTGCCTGGGGACTCGCCCCTAGGACGGAGACCAATGTAGGTCCCAAGATAGTCAGCAGGGAGTATGCGCTCGTTTGCCAAGGAAGGCAAGGCCCTTCATCTTATACTACGCTCGGTTGACTCATTCATTCCTGCAGACTCGTAGCCATAGCAAGAGGTGAAAACGAGTATTTCGACCCCTCTGGTATCCCTACTGCCGCCGAGGGATGTAAGAGCAACGCGCTTATGCGATGCTGCAAGGACTTGGGTATAGCTAGCGAGCTCTGGTGAGCTCTATTTTGTTCGCTTATAGGCCCGATGAATCTCAAAACGCGCTAGGGATCCTCGGTTCATTCGAGATTTCAAAGGAAAGCACTGCGTCGAGGTGTTCGCAGAGCACCTAACTACAAAGAAAAAGTTGGTGCCACGCCATCGTCTGTTTCAATCATGCTGATAACATTTCCAGGAGAAAGCTTTGGAGACGAAAGGACCAACCCAAGCTCGAATATCCATGGAAGGAGTAAAGTGCGCTGCTTGCCTGTCCGGCATCTTCAACCCACGCTCAATCTTTGACTTGTCGCAATCAGTTTTTTTGGTAATGCTATTTTGTCATGTACAAACTTGTACTCCGCATTACCTCCGCCGAGAGGTGCCGCCGTGCTTGTCTTGCACGATAGGCTCTTCTTATAGAAACTCTCGTCGCATCTCTCCGACATCCGACTAAGCTCGACTGGCGTCTTCAGGGACTTGAGGACCAAATGACCTTTAGTAACTCGGGCACTGCTTGATACGTCGGCGAGAACCGCTGGTATGACACTCGACAGGGTTTATCTTCTCAGCGGTCATGGAAAGAAATATTTGAGCACATATATGATGAAGAGCGCTGTTTTAGAAGCATCTTTCGCCGGTCATCATTCCCAGCTGAGTCATAAAGTACTTGGATTCGTCGGGGCCGATCAGCTGACGAGGTTACGCATGTGTCCTCGTCGTAATTGCTCTGTCGGGTGGTCATATCCGCCGCAGTTGATATAGACTCAATGACCATTGACTGTGTCTTCCATTCCTCAGCCTGTAACGTTCGACATGAGGTCGGTGGCTTCGCTTAACATTGCCGTTTTGGATTCACAGCAACTTGAGGTGCGCGTTCAGCGTAAACCGGGCGCTGCCTGTCTGGTTTCCTGAAAGTCTTCATCTAAGTCTTGGGCACCGAGCGCTACCCATTCTTTGAGTCGGATTGCGTATTGTCCCGCATGATCTACTCGTTTCAACGTTAATGAGACCGTTCCAGTACGAGTGCCCCATTGTTCAAACGTTACCCATGCTTCCATTATATTCTTTGAGCCTCTACTAGCTGTGGCTCTCAACGTTGCTTACCTCGCTCATTCTGCAGACATATGCCTGCCGATTTCCGGTTGAGCCTCGTGGCGTTTCGTTCGTTCCATTCGTCGGCGGGCCACCTTGCTTCTTTCGCTCTATCAGTCACGTTGCCCGCCCGGTCAATTCATCTGTCCGACGCCAAAAAGGCTAATTTAATTAATCAACGTTACTGACCACCGGCTATCATATCTCGCCAAATATGGCCTGAACGTTCAATCCAAGTGGCTCGAGGACGAGAACGCCCTCGTTGGCACTAGAGTACGTTCCGCTGTGCACTCCCGCGTATTAAAGAGGGGAGAGGCATGGCCATCCTCATCAGCCTTTGAAACATGCTTCTCACCGTCTACACTTGCGCCTCTGACATTCCTGACGCTGACTTGGCCGCGTTGCGAGAAGACGAGGCGTCTGCCAACGTCGTTCTTTCCTTTGTGGAGAAGGCGAGACAATACCCCCCCATGGATCCGAAATCCAAGGACCAGTGGTGGATCGTCGTGCGCGACGACGCGGAGAACCTCGAGTCCGTGTTGTCTTGCACGCGGGGTCCGCTCGGAAACTACCCCGTCTTCATCGTCCCTTCCAAAGCTACTGCGCAGCGCGCCAGGGACGACGTGGATCTGACGGAGTCCTTGGTTCCGCTCGCCAAGTGCTTGTTGGACCAGGTTCCCGCCGAGCGCGTGTTTTCCGTCTTTTCTATCACCAAGGTAACGGAGCAGTTCGCAAAGATCTTCGTGGAGGAAGCCCATGCGCGCGGGAAACTCGACATCGAGGCGTGCCACCCCCCTTACTACGATGCAATCTTCTCCATCTGTACCAGGGACACGTTCGACCGGTCCCTAAGACTCCCGTTCCCTCTCCGGGGGTCTGAAGACATGACTATCGCTTTGCGCCCTGCCGAAATGTCCGATTTGGACGGGATCAAGGCCCTCTGCAAGGAGTTTGTGAAGACCTCTGTGAGTACCGTCTGCGTCGCGTAGTACCCGGTCTGTGACACGCTCTGCTCCAACAGCCGCCCTATACACTCTCCGACGAAGGCGCGGAGTTGGAGGCACGTACCATGATCGAAAACGGGCAGGCCTGGGTACACATGATCCAGCCAGACGGCCAAGGAAAGGAGATCGCTTGCTTGGTCGCTACCACCAGGGAGTCGGACAGCGTGACGGCGGTCACAAAGGTCATCACGGCGGAGCAGTGGCGGGGCCGTAAGTGTGCGGGGCGACTTTTGCACCGCGTCTGTCAGAGGTGAGTTGTCGAGCGTCGACAGAGCCCGACGCACGGTCTGATGGCTGTCGCAGCGTTCTCGAGAGGAAGGAACGCGTCGTCCTTTATGTGGGGAAAGACTTGAAGGCGGCGCGCAAAGTGTACGAGGACGTCGGATTCCAAGGCCTCGGGGAGCAGCAAGGTCAGGAGACGGTGGAAGGGGGGGACACATGGCTCGAGATCGGTTTCAAGGGCACCAACCTCGGATATTGGTGATCCCCTGTTGCTCTCCAGAACTCATCATAGACATAGATCTACATTGTTGCGAGTCTCTGCCTCTATTAGCATGTCAAGTTTACATAATGAATGTCGGAAAAAGTTGGGTAACGTTACGTTGTCACTACATGTAATGACTTGACAACTTTTCTTTCGCATTATAAGACATTACAATGGCAAAATTCACCAAATATGGCATTTTATTCCCACGAAAATGCCATGATAATGGCCATTGTAAGGCATTTTGAGTGGATTGGGCTCAGTCGGAAGCCGGCGGCATTGAGATGGGCAAAGTTTTTTTTCCGACATGCTTATGCGAGAAAATCCGGGGCCGCAAGACGACGTACATTGTGGAAAGTATGGTTAGTGTTGAAGAGTCCTGAACCATTAGAGGTTGGTTGGGAGTTCTTGTCGATAATGCATGAAGTGGTGCAGGCAGGGCTTGTGGCAGCTCGATCATCGATGCCAGTAAACGTTTGAACACAGTCTCAGGCCCAGGCCCAGACACCGGTGCGGGCTGCTCATCGAATTGGCCCGGGTGTTTCCGTTCAACAGGCTTCCACCCTAGGTGAACGTTTCAAAGAACCGACTCCAACGTTCGCTGGCACTGCTAGTCTGGAGCCCTGTCCTAGCTACTATCTCGACTTCAAAGTATCATAACGACAACAAGACGGTTTTGAACCCCGTAAGAGTCGCCGACAATTGCCATGTCGGGAAACACTAACGTTGTCGCAGTCCAAGTTTGACCTCCGAGTCGTTGATCCTTCCCGCCACTATTGGAAACACTCTCTGGCAATGTACACTGGCAGCATGGCTTTTTTCCCGGTCGAACGAACCATTTGTGTCTCGTCTTCTGCCTTCCAACCGAACTGCTTACTACGATCTTTGACTTTTGTGCTCTCGGCCATTATAATCATAACCATAGTTCCTTCTTCTCTCGGGATGTGCCTAGCTGGGTCAGCGTTTCGTATGTATGTCACCGTTGGCGCCGAGTGGCTCTGGGCATACCGTTTCGTCATATCGCTACGTTGGACGGAAGAGTTAATGGCAAGATCAAAGCAGGCACCATTGAAAGTTGAGTTGGCGTTCGTACAGCCAGAATCAGATTCCTTGTGGTCGGATTCCGTGGAAAAGTTGATGCACCATACAGAGCGATTCGAGGGACTTCGTCTCGTCCCTTTCAGAACCAGACGACTGTCATCTTGTCTACAAGTTTTCCTCCTCTGCCCCTCTCTTGCGAAACCTGAAGATCGAAGCATTGCCACCTCTCGAGCTCCCCCGGGACTTTGAATCTTTCTTACCTTTCCGTGGAGATACTCCGGCTCTCCGTAGACTTGTAGTTGCAGAATGTCCAGTGCCACGGTACTCGTTCGAGTTCAGGTCTTTGACGACTCTTGAACTGTTCGGCCTCCCTGAAGAAATACAGCAAGATATTGCGGAGTTTCTGCCCATACTGCGCGGTGCGCAACAGCTCACTCGAGTCTATCTCCATGAAGCATTTCAAGTTGCTCGCGCGGTTGGTTTTCTCTCTAGCGCGGCGTTTCGTACTTTGCAGAAATCGAATTGCCCTGACTGGCTTACTTTTTGATCAGTTCTTCACTTTCCACGGTGATTGCATTGTTGACTTGTGTCAGCTTCCCTTTAAACGCGCTACTCAGGCTCGAATGCGTTTCTGAAGACGTCTTCCCCTGATGACTACAGCCTACTATCATCGGTCCTTGCACAAAGATTCAATATCTCCGCTGCCTTCGCCACTGTTCTGGAAAAAATTGTTGAAAAACTGCCCACGTCTACGACGCATCCATCTGCACGATGGTTGCATGCCAGATCTGGCGTCCCTACTCTCTGTCTCGGATCCTGCTGCTCACAGCAAACTGGAGAATTGTACCCGAAACGACGTGCTAGTTGCGGATTTGGAGGAGCTGGAGCTCTCTCGGGTCAAATTCAATGATTCGGCTCCGTCATCGCCCGCGGTCACGCTACGCGGTCTCTTGGGCGCGCTCGCTACCCGTAGCGTGTCCCATGGTCGACTCACGATGACCAACTGCAGGATACGGAAATCCTATCTAGCTGAGATGGTTTGCTCGTGGGGTAACGGTGCCATTCACGTAGAGTCTGTGAAGTATGATTCTGGGCATGATTCCGACTCGGAAGATATTTTAGTAGGGGAAGAGTGGGTTGGATCGGAGGCTGGCATGGAGGAGAGCCTGGAGAGCGACTAGGAGCACCTGGCTGAAGTGAAGTCTCGCGAGATGATATATTTGCCTGCTCTTTCAAACATTGCCGTGTCGCAGCGTGAAATAAGGATCGCCACTCAAGGAGTCCTTGCAAAGAGTTTTGTTTGCCAGCGCAGAGGATTATGGTATTTTCTCACGGGGGCAATTTATTGGCCTAAGCTTGGCCTAAGCGGCAATATATTAGCGCCCCGATAAACCCGATCTCGTTTGAAGTACATCTCTGTGGCCATCGCAGGGGTGTGATCGAAATGGCTCGATAATCTGACGCGACGGTGGACATTAGCCGACAAGATTCCAAAGTTTCACGAATAATCCACTGAGGCGATACGAGCCGCTGAACCTTCAAGTTGGTCGCAGGCGGACTTCATGAACGCAAGCAAGGCGAAACGCAGTAGTCTGTCGGGCCACACCGTCACAGCATCCCGGTACGTGACCATCAGACAAAAATCCCACTGTGCTGCAATCACTGTAGGAGGTGGAACACGACAAGGATTGTGTATAATGATCGGACACGGGGTATATGATCGATTCAGACGGCCTGACTCTTGCTGTCGTCGACGAAATTGATGGTCCTATCGTGATCTGTGTGTCCCACGCACTCGAGGGCGACTTGGACGTTGAGCCTCGGCTCGACGGGAGACCGGCCCCACCGATTCTGGACAAGGCGACCACCAGAGGACGCTAAGCCACCACTCGTCGCGTTCTTGGTCAAGGCTTTTCCCTCGGAAATGCGATGAATGATGAGAAGTGGCGCGACGACCTGCGAAATGAGAGCGGCAAGGTCAGTCTGACGAAAGGGAAACGAATTAGACGACATGCCTGCGCTTCGCCAAGGATCTGCATGAACGCATTGGCGAGCGGGCTATTCACGGCGTACGGTATGATGTACAGCAACGAACACGTCGAGTATATCGCAGCGCTTTCGATGATGATGGCTGCAAAGCCCGCGTAAAGTTGACCGTATCCTGGGCCAAGAACTTTTGAGATGCGTGCTCGGTGATAGAGCAGGCGAATGGCCGTCAGAATGGATACGAAAATATTCAGGGCGAGGCTAACACTGATATATGGGAAGAGGAAGGTGAAAGACATCCAACCACTCCTAGAACCTCCTGGGCGTGACGCGATGATGACCCAGAGGGAACCGGTGACTACGAATTCCACGGAAGAGTCAAGGCGGATCACCAACACGAGAATAAATGCACCAACCAACAGATGCAAGCATCAAAAAGTATCCCAACCCAGTCACGATAAAGTAGAACTTGCAGTCTCTGTATACCACAGCACAGCGCCAGATCTTGGAAAACGAAGTTTTAACATCGATTCGCGGCAAACTCAACAAGCTTACCATGAGCGCATCCGCACACCAATTTGAAACAACAAATGCGACGTTCAGAGGGGCAGACGCCACCTCCGATTCATAGGTGGAAGGACCTGGGTAGAAAAAAACCCTTATTACTTGCTTCATGGTTGTACACAGAGAACTCACCACCTGGATAATCCCTGTGGTTTATGAAACCAAGCTGGGTTATGTGCGCGTTGGTAATGACATAGAGGGTGCTTAATGCAAAGACGAAGTTGACATAGACCAAGAAAAACCAGTTCTTCCTCGTGGAACCCTCGCGGGAGCACATCCGACTCCAGAGGGAACGAACGCATAGGGCATACAGAGCGACCACGATGCCATAGAAGACACCAGTGACGATCGCGCCCTGCAACCATATTCTCTCAGCATAGATTTTGGGCGGTTGGTACTGCAGTGTATCAAGGGCGTATGCCATACTGGGAGATTAGATGTAACGCAAATCCATGCGCTAAGGGATAATGGTCTGATCATTTGTTACTGAAGTTTCAGTTGGGTCAGAGGGCGAGCATGAAACCGGGGGATCGTTACATCGTGATGGCATCATGGTATGACCATGACGTCGCTTCTTCAGATATAACCACGATGTCTGATCATGATATGCTTGCAACATGATACAGGTTAGAGTTTCGTGGGTGAATGTGAGTGTCTGAATCTCCTGAACGGATAAAGCAAAACGTTTGGGAGTCCGCAAGTCAGGATTTTATGCTTATTTTGTGTCCGGTCTTTCTTTCCACGCCTACAGCAACGCGGCGGATATTAAGCGGACGCGCATCTGGATGCAACTAAGGTGCTATCGCGCCGTCAAGTCTCGGCGTGTTTGAGGAACGCGCGGCGGAAATACCCGGTGCTCTCGTGACCGGCAACCATGAGCGTAGATATACCCTTGATCGCAAGTGGGGCGAGACGCATGGGCCAACACCTCCTCGTCGGACAATCGCTGACCCTCGGTGGGGTCGGCAGCCATGTTTGCCTTGACGAGCAACGACAAGAGATCTCGGCCACGTAGGTCATCCTTGCTTATGCTGCTTGTCGTATTGCCTAGAGCGGCCGCTTTAGCATCGGACACCAATACTTTTCCGATGCGCAGCCTCCAGTTTGTGCGTACGATTAGTAGGCAGTCGCACAGAGCTGAGCATGGACTTTTAGTGAGAATGGACGCGATACTGATGAGAAGACGCAGAGGCGGTAACAATGCTTGTAATGTACTGAGCATAGTCTGCGGTTGGCTCGGCGTGAACATGCCAGTCGCAAAAGCTTCGTACAGTTCGTCTGGTTTTCCATCGGTGCCGAGGGTGACGAAGCTGTAGTTGAAACCTGGACAAGAACAACGTCGCTGAGCGGCCTAACGGAGATGAAATGTAGCACCTCACCTGCGGGGCCGATGATATTAAGCGTTGTTTTATTTAGCCAGAACAAGATATCGAAACGGGCACCAATAGTAGATTCGCTACGTTCTTGTCGATCTCAGACGACAAGCAATCGCAGAGCTGAGTTGCGTCGTATGACCGGCAGGTCACATACTTGGAGAGTTTTTGGAAGATTGTCAGTGAGCGTCAGAATCAGTGTCTGCATAGACATGGATTCGTGGGCACAGTTCAAAGAGACAAGGAAATACAGTCGAAAAACGACAGACAAACCACACTGGCAGTGGAATGGGGCAAGGACGCTCACAGAATGAACCAAAAGGGCGATGACAAGGATCACAAGCAACGAGGAACAAGGTTTCCGTCCGGTCCAAGGCATGGTCCGGGAGGAAGATACTAGTAGATGAGATTCAGGGACCTTCGCGCCTACATATTTGCTCAAAAGGAGCTTACATTTCATTTGAATGTAGAGCAATCCATCATCATGGTATCCATCAGATATGATTTACACTGACAGGGTTCAAATTTCAAGCACCCCTGCGCCAGGGCCGAAGCATCCAACCCTTATCTTCTTCAAAAGCCTGGGGAATAATTAATGTGAAGGATGTTGTTGGAGCCCTCTGGCACGATAGGTTCGTTACAGGACACTTACATTTGTATGACCCGACTCGTCGGAGGCCGATCTTCAAGAATGACGCGGTGTTCACGTCATTTTTGATTGAAGTCGGATTGACCTTAAGGCAAGGCTTGTCAAACCATTTGCATTCATCCTTAAGGGTCAGGCCCATGAATCGACCGACTTACAACTGTGGCCATTCCGTACTCCCTCAAGTCCTGGGAATTCAAGTTGACTCGAATTCAATGTATCGGTGCCTTCGTGTCTCATAATGCTACATGAGAATGGTAGTATCTGTAAGAGGGGCCAGAACAAATAGATAACATAAAAACATGCGCGCCGAGCAAGCTATACTGATGTCGTTCTATCCAGCAGCACGAAGATGAAAGAAAGGGCAATCGATGATCGCCATCAGAGAGAAATAAACCACCATACGAACCATATCAATCCCAGGAGAGACATGCTGAATGGATTCGACCACCGAATATCAGCGCCGCTGACGAGTGGTGCTGAGAGCCCGATGGTCTGGTTCAAGCAATCCAATAGTGTTGTATCGACGCCCGACGGGAGCAGCGAATTCGTGGCGTCAGGATTATTGCTGAACGTGGCCGAGTTGTTATAGCCGTCGAGTGTGAGAACGATACTACTAGCCCGGTAGTACTGTATCGCCTGTTCGGGTCGGGGCACTCCGGGTACTGAAGCATTGAATGGCTGAGGTGACTTTGAGCTCGAGGACGAAATGGAAGAAGAACAATTGGCATCTATCGAAGAAATGAGCGACGAGATGGTGCTGTTATCGGAGAGTACGTGGAATGTTGTGTTGGTGCTGTTCGAGGAGAACGTCGCTTCAGCCATTGGCCCGCCAACGCGGCTTGAATTGTCTGGGTTTCCATACTGAAAATCAAGATAAATTTGTCGGTTCGTTGATAACAAAGGCGACATACCTCTGGAGCGTTCAAGTAGCCGATGCCAAATGCACCAACCCAAATAACAGGCCAAAAGTAAAATGGAAATCCCAGGCCCGCAGTGCCACGCCCTGTTACTCCAGGATAGCCACTTCCATATGTACTGTGGAGAATGCTGAGTCCTCGAGCAAACAACGCGATCGAGGAGAAACCCACCTCGTCCCGAAAACTTGACTCCTCGTTCCTCCTCCCGCCGACCTCCCTGCGAATGATTGACCCGAGGGGATAACGATCGATTGCCCGCCTCCAGATCCGTAGGCAGTCGCAGAGGTCTTACCGCTTGCAGTGGACGTAGTGAGCGGTACATTGGTTGTCTTTCCAGACCCACTTCCGCTCGACGAAGAACCACCAGTTGATTTTCCCCCACTGCTTTTCCCACCCCCACCACCTCCTTTACGACGTTGCAAGTTCCTGCTCTCTGAGCGACTGGTTATAAATGGGATGAACATCTTGAGAATAGTGATCCTGTGGAAACTCTGCGAGAACTAAGAAGCAGGAGACAGGAGATGATGGAACACGCTCTTTAAGGCGAGCGCTTGAACGACCACTCTTATGTCAAGTTCGGGCAGCCAGCTTGTTGAATCACTGGCCGGGCTCCATCGCGGGGTGATGACCATATGTCACGACTGTTCTCACAGCCTCCGTCGGTGGCGCCGACTCCGGAATTCTACGTGGAATCTTTCAAAGGCAATGACTCCCTCTGAAAGAACGAGTAGGAATGTTTCACCAGTGCGTGACCAGGAACGCCAGGTGTCTCTGGTCGACTGTATCCCAAAGATTCTGCCACTCCACAGTAACGGGCGAAGGAAGAAACCTCGTTCTATCAGCGCCTGCCACATGGTAGTGATGGCGTGTGGTCAGCCTTGGCCTCCTGTAATGTCATCCAATATCAATAGGAGCACTCCATTTTCATATTTGTGAGTCTGTTACGTAGCGAGGCACGAACGGAGGACCAGTGTTTGGTCTTTGGCTGAGCGGAGCCGAAGTGGCGGCATCGCTCCGCCGCTTCCACTCGCTCGTGGCAGAGGAGCTGTACCACTCCCTATTGGTGCATGCTTCCAGCAGAGGCACCGCATCCGCCCCTCCCTTCTCCCGAGTTCCGGGACTCGGTCGGCACCTATGGTCGCTCTGCGAGGCGGATGATCCCGCCCGCCCTCGCAGCTCAACCATTGCCCCAGGTTCCTGGAGCCGGACAGCGCTCTGCGCTGCCTCCCGCACTCTTTCTCCTCTCTCACTTGGCCGTGTCTCGCCTCATCGTATCACACTCGTATCGTACCTACGCTACAATGTACCGACTCATCCTTTATCACCACGTTGCCATAGCGCTTGCCAAAGAGGTCTGGCTAGCTGTACATTACTTGATCGAGCAGTAGCAATCCGTGCTGGAATCGCTCCGTACTACAGGTCTATGACCTCGCTGAATGGCCAGTTGCCCCGCATCCATTGTCGACCTCGGAACAACAGCACCACCTATCCTCCGAGTAGACCGCACAGAGGACCGTTGAGCGCAGTTTTAGCTTCAATACCACAAGAGTTGAGCATGGGACACGAGAAGACGGGGACGCTATCTTCTCACCAAACGCTGTTTAGTTTCGCCCGTCAACATTGTCGCATCTTTGCTGACTGTCAAAACTATCGCTCGTTGAGCACTGGTTCACAGCGGGGACGGAGTAAATGGACGGATGTCATGGATGATGGTCTGAGACGAGAACGAAGGCGAGAGATACGACCCGTTTGGAGAGAGCGCCGGCGACGTCGGCGTACACCTCTCCCTTCTTCCTCGCGTCAGACACCTGCTCCGAATCAGCCGCCAAAGTCGAGTCAGACGAAAGCGGGGGGGGGGACGCACGTGAATCTCGCTGTCCAGCGCGGCCATGTATGCGTACTGTCAACATACCCCCGGTCACGGGACACTCCGATCCCAAATGCCACGACGCTGTGCTTGCTCCCCTCCGCGTCGCCCTCCCATAGTCGCACGATGCCATCGCGATGAGCACCATTCCAATGAATTCGAAAGATCCGCGCACACCGCTGGATAATTAACGCGCTCGATCGGACGATGGTGGGCGGCGCTGGCGGTCGTGACGTCGGTGAATGGGGATATGGTCTGCGGAGGCGGTGTAGGGCGTCGGTGTGTAGAGCGACCATTGGAGATCGAGGATGGGGGCCTTGTGCAAGCTCGACAGCAGCCCATAGTTGGTATTTGGTGCACAGGTCTGCCGGGGAGCTGTCCGACGAAAAAGGGCAGCGATGGGGTCAACGCAAATACGAACACACGAACAAGAATTGGGACGCGCAGACGCACCAGTCGGCTGAACATGCTGTATTGTTTCGTAGGATCGAATCGACAACTCAATATCTCGGTCTTGCAAACGCACGCTGGCTCGTACGCCATTTCACTCACGGAGTGGGAAACTGATGATGAGTGCCTCGAGAATGTTCGTGCGTTTTATGGCGCGAACGAGGCCCTTTGGCCGAGCCGGTGGGGTGTCGGAACGAGCACGTTTGACGGTCTGGATTTTTTGGGACGTTGGACGATAGCAGCGGATCACGCGCCGGGACATCCAAATCGGGAAGACAGTCCCTCAAAAAAACAATAAAAAAACGCGCAATCTCATTGTTTTTGGGAACTGCTGTAAATGTTGTTCCACGAAACGAGGAAACTACATGCACTATACTTTATTTACCAAATGACTCACGAGGACAAAAGTTATACGCTCATCACCGCTTCTGCACCGTGTCTGTCAACACGACGGTTGATACCACCCAAAAGAATCTTTATCAGCATCTCAGCCGTCAAGTTTAACCCGAGGAAAGGCGTGGTATCCACGATGTCCTGCCGTGCGCGTGATTAGTGTCATGGACCACGCAAGGTGGACACCGTGAAATAGCCTCACTCGCACACCATAGTTGCCGCTGAGATCATCGTCCATTTGTTTCAGGAATTCCGTCGCTTCCTTGTCGTCTCCTATCTGGACGAACTGAATGCCGACCTTTTATGACCGCTTGTCAGCCTCCGCGAATATCGCTCGGCACGATTTCCCCACACCTGAGCTAGAGGGAAATTACCACGATCGAGCCTGCGCGCCAGGGCGACGATGGAATCGACGGGATCGTCGGCTGAAACGTAAAGTCAGTACCGTCGGTCGCGTCGAACGCATGCAGCGAACGCGAAGCTTACTCGGTGCGCCGTCGGTGATGACGATGAAGTTGACGGGTTTCATCTGTTTGAGGGCGGCGGGATCTCCTTTCCGCTTCTTCCGGGCCGCTCCTTCGAGCTTCTCGACGTAGTCCCCGACCAGGAGGTCGAGCTTGTGGGCGATGGGCGTGGGACCTCGAGGTAGCACGTGCCTGAACAGGTGGCGGACGCTCCTGGTGTCCTTTGCAGCGAAGCAAGGTCAGCATGACGGTTCGCAACGTGTCGCGTGGATCTCTCGCCTTGACGTTCAGCCCACATTTGGAGTGGTTGAGAAAGTGGATGTCTATGCCGTCTCTGTCGTACGAGGCGGCTACCTGAGCGAGCTCGCTTAACGCTTGACACGCCTTTGCAGACCATGCTCGATGCGCCGTGCAGCCGAGGTCACCATGACACGCACCTGTTCCCACCGGTCGTCTTTGATCATGGACCCCGAGTCGTCCATGACGACGACCGTGTCGTACGTACGCAACATCTCCAGTGCGTTCTCCTTGGACTCGCGACGCATCGGAGCTCGCAGATAGGCGATGTCTCGAAGACGGTTAGCTGAAGCGAACGCGGGATGAATCATGAATACGCGAGTGTAACGGGAACCGGGAGGTAATGTCATACTTTGAGAAAGGCTCGAAGACCCGGGAGCGGCGGAAGGGCGACTCGTGCGTTGTGCGCCGTTGATGTGAATCTCGGGAGGGACCACGCTCGAGTATGGAGGTGGTGCAACCAAATTCGACGGTGACCATTGGTTGCCAGGATTGTCGGCAGCTCGCTGCTTGTGAGCCTCGGCGTTCGACGAGCGGAGGCTGGAGGAACGACCAATATGTAGGTTGAACTTCATTGGGGGCTAGCTTGGCTTTGGGGAGTGGAGGAGGTCTCGGACATTCACCCACACGGCCTTATATCACCTTACTGCGTCGATTGAACGTGCGGCGGTGTCTCCACCGCATGTTGGCCATTTGGAGTTCCGGCGTTCGAAAGGTCGATCAGAAACAGACGCCCCACATGGACCGACTTTTGGTAACGATGTACCGCACCAAGATCGACACTCAGGAGCGCGGTGAGAATGCACAGCTGGATGTTCTGCACAGAAGTCTAAAAGACCGAATGTTCACACGATCAGCGTTGAAATGATTCTGAAGGCAGTGTCCTGTGCTACAACAATGCGTACGGAGACTGTCTGTCTGCCAGCCTGGGAAAGGCGTTCGTACTGGCCAATACTACCATCTGTTTTTCATGCGAAATATAACCTCTCATATATCCTTTGTAGATCATGTTCGCGACGAAGCACTCCGCCTCGTCAATGGAAACGTCGTTTCCCGAGATACGCAACGAGCAATGGAACATCGACACAGGAATCCGTGTGCTTCTGTCACACACGAGCCATCTACATACGCTCAGCATCCTCGATGGACGGGTAAAGAACAGGAGCTTACACGCGTCTGAACAATCCTCTGATGCAGAGTTCCCGTGCCTTTTCGATGGTGATCCAGAGGTTCAATTCGACTAGGCGACGCTCCCAATTATCGAGCGCTGTATCATATGCTGTGATGCTGCCTGTGCGGATCGCTGCTATGAATGGTGAGAAGAGCTCGTCCAGGACAGGAAAGCGCCCAAGGAGTATCCCAGATGGGAGGTGGCCTTGCAGGATGCGCAGAGGAATCAAACACGTCAAAATACGTCTAGAATGTGTCTTGTGAAGCCGTTTTGAATGAGACCAGCTTTTGACCTACTCCTGATTACGGTGCGCCTCAATGTGACAATTATAAAATGCCAGTGTGAGCTCTTGCTCTGCCTATGAAGAGTGTTGAGTATCACCTACATAGCAGATGCAGAATGGGGGCTACCTTGGCGTAATCTTCGTTCAAAAAGCTGAGCATTCCGAGATAGTATCGATAAGTGACCTTCAATCAGTCATCGACGTTTAGCAACATGAGGGGTACTGTCACCAAGGCGCGACACACTTGATGCGAGCGGGGATAAGCATTCAGAGGAGGTATGTCCGGATTCGCATCCAGTGCTCGTAAGATATTTTTCGACAGAGATATCCGTTTGACCTAAATCGTGTTAAAACATGGACCCAGCTGGAATGACTTAGAGACTCACGCGGAAGTAGCACTTCAAGACGAGACCAACAACATAATAGATGCCCCATTTCCTAGACTGATCTGCTGGAGATGTTCTCGAAACAGATTTTGCATGTAAGGAAAGTAGGCCCGCCGCGTCCGGTTCGAGATGCATACCGATCAGTCATACAGTTGCTGAATGCCTTTGCTACTACCCCCGCGGCACTCTCCATGCATTCGCTGCTCTGGCTATTCACCTTTGCGTGAAAGTCGGCCTGAACCATGGGATCGGTCAAAGCGCGGATGCCAGCGTAGATAGAGACCTCACGTCAAAAGCAAGGTCCCTAAGATCACGTAGCATGGAGAACAACGCAGGTAGGGTCCACCCTGTGTTCTGAGTGAAAAATCGGAAGAATAACCTTTAAACAATATGTTTACAGCGCTCTCGCAGATCAAATGGAAGAAACGCACGAGATGAGCTGGGACTGTTCGCTAAATGCTTCTCCAGACCGTTTTCGCGCGACATGGGATGTCACCATCACGTATCGAACAGCAATCTCGTCCCATGGGCTCTCTATACACCCACCGTACTGGGACATCAATGCATCGCGCTAGAAGACAACATGAGTGCCAGTCATTCGACAGTTTCTGGGTGCATACCGATGGGTTTTTGAGTTCCTTGACTAAATCCTTTCCGTGGGGGCTCGTCGGTCGAAGTAGGTACGCGAGACTCTGTCCGTCCTCAGTTTGTGCGCTCTCCGATAGTTGCACTAAAAAGGATGTGAAAGTGACCGTCATAGTGACAGTCGGACTTGGATGACTTCGTGGCTCGTCGGACTTGCTAACAGGAGACAAACGGTATGTCGGACTGGCCTTTGGAACCAAATGAGCGTGGGAAGGTGCAGTCTGTTCCTCTCATGACGAATCTGCCGCCCTCGAATATCCACCGCTGGCACCATGGCACGTGCGGGTAGGAAGATGCAGATAAACTGATGGCGTCATCTGCCACATTATCATCTCCTTTCTTCTTCCACCTCTCACCGACTCTCGCCATGGCTCTGCAGCCATCTCTCAACCCGTTGGTTATCGCCGGGACAAGGGATGCCCCGCACACTTTGGATGTCTTCCGTGGGTGATCTCTACCTTCCTCGTCGTGCAAGAGGGGCTGATCTCCTGTCCGAAGTCGATTATGTGTGCCCCTTCAGGTTTTCAGTGTGATTCCGAAGTCCCCGCACATAGTTGATGCGCCTCACTCAGTGCGAAGCTGTCGCGCACACTCGATACTGTCCTCAAACCTTGGTTTGACAAGGACGGCAAATACTACGGAAAAGTCAAGCTCATCGTGAGGTTACAAGTTCAGCCCTGGCATGCGTCATCGACGCTCACACACGAAGCTGCACTCGCCGTCAGCTCCGCGGCATACTTGAGATAGAGCACATCTAATTTCTCCATCTGCAGGTCGTTCGAGCGTCGCCTGGGCACTTTTGGCCCTTTTCACGCAAGGCAAGACGCTTTCTTAAAACTTCTCTGTCCTCGGTGACTCACGCCCAACTGATCAGCTGTTCGACGAACAAGAAAATTTCTACGACATTCCTTCCTCGACCCTTACCCCTCTGCAGATCCGCCAGAAGCTTGCGGATATCGCTGAATCTGTGATTCAAGACAAGGGAAAGTTGGAGGAGTTCAAGGAACTTCTCAAGCTCAAGGGCAGTCCGAACGGCGGCATAGCAGTCACGGATGATTTGAAGTACACCAGTGAGTTGTTACTTACTCTTCATGCCTATCTCCTGACAATTTGCTGTAGTCAAGTACTCCAGGCAGAACGGGATCCACGTCTCGCCTACTGCGTTATGGGATGGTCTCGTTGCGAACGAGATCTCCAGCTCCTGGGGTGAGGCTGAGTGGTCCAAGTTCCTTGCTGAGAAAGTCCAAGTGTAGGCTGCACATCAGTGCCTGTGTATAAAAACAAATGCGGCTTGGATTTGTAACGCTTGTACTTTTATCGACGGTGTAGGAGTAAGGTTTGTACGCGAATGAGATCTTGATTCTATTATCAGGTCGTGTTCTGAATCCGTGCGCTATTGAACCCTCTACACTAGTAACTACGGGTTGTAGCAAAGATCATTCTGTTACTACTCCATCGACGTCATCAGAGCACAGTCAATTGCACTGCTGCCCTCACGCAATCGTCGCCGACGCAGTGAAATACCGAGGAATGTCTAGCCAGGAACGAATTTCAATTGCGACTTTCAATGCGGACACGGATCTCCCTCACCAATGCAACGCTGCGACGGTTGTCGTGTGCAGTAATCACTCACGCCATACGCTCTTCAATGGAGATATGTTACGGGCACTTGCTGAGCTGAAGAGTTGATAGCGACGATCATTTAACAGAAAGCACCAAGAAACCACACGTATCGTCCGTATCGCCCAATCACGTGAACTACCGACATTCGAATCGAAGTACTTTCACTCGATCGTTATAGTTGCGTTGCGGAACTCAAGGAACGGATATGGTCCGGCCTGCAACGCCCCTTCAGCACGGAACGTGGCGAGCAAGAAAAACGACATACCCCAAGCAAGCAGAGATGCGTCAAGGTGAAGATGGCAGGTCCCGTGTTCATATTCTCTGAGATCTGCAACGTGAAGTTCTGATAGAACCCGCCAGGAGAGTGTGGCGTGGGCGTCCATGGACCAGCGTAAAGGACGTCTCCGAGCTGGTCCGTCGGCTGTGGGCAGACTCCGTTGTCGCAGTTATCCACTGCGAGGGCGATGCCAACTTGAATGCAGGAAGCGATGGATGTCTGAGTGTGACCGAGTTAGCGAATAAATGCCAATTAGACCTCACGTCGGGCGCTCACGGGCTGCATGATCTGGGCAGTGAAATTCTGTCCCTGGTTGAGGACCGTGCCATCAGTGGGGTAACCCAACTCAATAGTCTGGCCGAGGGCAGACACAACAGCGCCAACGAGGATAGAGACGAGTGGTAATAGACTCATCTTCAGAAAGGGGTCGAGGGAGGAACGAGAATATTTTGCTAAGAAAACCTGATTGGCATAACTTTACGCCCCATTATATGCGCAGGGGTTATCCGTCGACAATGGCTCGATTAATCCGCACCCGCGGGGCACTTGATGCCGCTCTTGCGATCCCAAATAAGTCGTCTTTGCGTGTGATGGGCGTGGGCGCTGGCGTAAGTTGCCTGATCGAATGAAGCTGGCCTACATTGAATAGGGGGTTGTGTGACACGCGATCGGTACGCCGCTCGAAAGAGTTGCTCCGCCAACCGCCCGATAGACGGTGATATGGCTGGGTACAAAAGATTGTCAGAGCCATCCCACAACGGCGATAGAGCGCCACAGTCCTACTTTTGCAAATATAACTCCCTGACAACTAATATTGACGGCACGCCGTAAATCGTCGACTGAAGGAGACATAATATAACAATGAAAATGCGGCCCAAAGATCTATCGCTGGATGCTTACCAACGCTCGGTTCTCCATGGCACCTTGCATTGACACCGGAGTTACACCAATGGTGTTTGTACAAAAACCATCACAAGGACACGTATATGCTTTCTGGAACCCGGACATCTTACAACTCGACGTTGAGCTTCACGTTACACCCGTCACAGTACGAGCATGCCAGTATGGCTATGTCACAGCATATCTGTTTTCCAATGAATTGTGATATGTCCGCTATTCCAATCGATCAGCCGCCGCCGTGGAAGTGACTTACTGGTATGATCACCAAGGCCAGTCCAATACAGCTCCCCCACAAGGGTTCGATTTGGTTTGTGAAGAATGTATAAGTTGAATTTCCAGGGGTTTCACTGAATTTCAAGGCATGGTGGATCCAGGTCCAGGCCGGAACACCTATCGGACCGCTTTGATTTCGGGGAGATGGAGATCCTAGACTTCAAGTAATGTATACTCGCATCAGTGGATGCAAGGAATGAATATGTATGAGCTTTTGCCCAACAGATGACAGTCCAAAGGGCCAGTGGATCACCGCATCACTTGAAGAGTGCGCGCTTCGCGAAGTTCAACTAGAACGCACTAAAATGACTTTTGGACATCCGGGGGCGATTGTGTTTACGTTTGTTGAAAGCGGAGGCCTTTGGTAAACAAACCAAAACGCAAGTCGCACCCGCACGTCTACTTGCCATGGTAAAGACGAGCGTTCCAATGCACGAGCCTTGCTGATCATCATCACAGACTGTGTGCGCATACTATCTGCGCGGTGCGTGCAAGTACGGAGATCGATGTCGAAACGAACATCCCGGCACGTCGAGCACCTTTGGCAGTTGGTATATCAATGACTTTCTCCATACTTATGAGCTGACATGGCCCCCAGACCAGACGTGGTCCTCCAGCAATAACAGAGCTGCAGTTCCGTACACGTGAGTCCTTATAAATCAGTCATCTAAGGTACATTCATTCACCCTCACCCTAGAGTCGAGACGATGACGGCCGACATCACTCCGTTTAAGGACAAACCATTGTGGCCACTTTCTTCCTATGGACCTGCAAAGCATGAGCCCGTCGTTATTAGTGGATTGGACGAATCGCCTGAGGAATTGCGGCTCAAGGCGGTCTCTGCCCTCAAAGCAGGAACCACTGACGAATACGTGCGTCGTCTTTCGCCCGCACCCTCCCTATAACTCACTTCTTTTCAGACGAAATATGAAGAACGGAAGATTTTGGCAGCGGACCAATTGTACGGGAACGCACGAGACAACGTCAAACAGGTGTATGACCAAGCTGTGAAAGTTAGCACACTGGCTCAAGCCCCAACATCTGCGCCAAGTGCCTCGGCTCCCCCATTCTCGACAACCGCATCGTCTGCTTTTGGGACAAGCACCATGCCATCTGCGTTTGGTGGCGCAGCTACGTCGGCATTTGGCAAATCAGCTTTCGGACAATCGGCCTTTGGCCAGACAAGCTTTGGGGGTTCCGCGAGTGGCACTTCTTCGTTCGGTCAACCAGTCCAGGGGACATCGGGGTTCGGGGCTCCTACACAGACGGGCTCGGCGTTCAGCCAACCCAGTCAACCTACATCAGCTTTTGGTCAAACCACTCAGACCTCATCTGCATTCGGACAACCAACTCAATCGAATACTGTGTTCGGGCAGCCGTCTGCCTTTGGTGCAGCCAATCAGCCCACTTCCGTGTTCTCGGCGCAACCTGCGTCGGTGTTCGGGAAGCCATCGCAACCAACATCAGCATTCGGTCAACCCTCGCAGCCTACCTCAGCTTTTGCGCAACCTGCGCAATCGGCCTTCTCCCAACCTGCACAACCTATGTCAAGTTTCGGTCAGCCCTCGCAGCCGGCTTTTGGGCAATCATCTCTCGTCAAACCCGCTTCTGGCGCCTTCAGCGGGTCTACTGGTGGCGGGTTTTCTGCATTTGCATCTCAACCATCAGCCTTCACCTCTGGTACCGCACCAAGTGGTTCCGGTACAACCACGACACCTGGTCAGTCTACGTTTGGATCCACAGCTTCGACTAGTCCGTCTGCGTTTGGCTCTGCGACTGCTCCTGGTCAGTCTGTGTTTGGATCGACTCCCGCAGTCCAAAGTACCTTTGGAACTGCCCTCTCCGCCCCGAAATCCGCATTCGGAACAACCTCGCCAACTCAGTTTGGAACTTCTCCGTTTAGCAGCACTCTATCTGCATTGCCGTCGCCTGCATCTGCCGTTGGCGGTACCAGCCCCTTCGCCACTTCGCCTATGACGGTGACGCCTTCCAGCGAAATGCTCGCGTCTGGCGTGCCCGACTTTGCTAGCGCAAAACTGGCGGCAAAGATGAAACCGGGCTCTGATCGCTACCTTGGCCTCCTTCCCACTGACTACGAGGAGATGATACCTACTGACGTCAAGGCCGCTTTCGCAGGCGCGAAGTTTGAGTGGGGTAAGGTTCCTGATTGGATACCTCCCGAGGGAGTTCGGTAGTCCAGGTTAGCCTGTATATCGCGAGGGACGCCATCATTTATGTGTCTTTAGTCAGTCGTACACACCTACAATGCACTTGAATATTCGGTAGAGTAGTTGCTCCTCCGTCCCGATAAGGCAGGAGTTGATCGCCTGAAGGTTCCGTGGGACGATGAAGATTATCAACTGCTCCCAACCATTCGGCCGGCCACTCTGAAAGACCATCGATCATCCTGAGTAGCCGACTCAATTGTCGGGATTTATCGATAACACGTCTAATATACTTACGTCTGAGCTCCTCATGTCCGCTTCCGAGGCGGAGCCTACCGCTTCCAACACAGTTCAAATCCTCGTGCAAGACCCGCCGTTTGTCAAGTTTCCGCCTTTTCCTGAACCACCATCTGGCGTAACGATCATGCCATTCAAAAACTTCAGACCCCGCGGTATCCAGCTCTTCTCGGAGACCAAGTGTGGGGACGACCCAGCAGACGAGGAAGACCTGGAGCTCGACGCGCTCGGTGTCCCGACCGTCGAGCTCCGCATCAAACACGCAACCGATGAATGCAAGAGCAACACGCGCAAGAAGCGCAAGAAGAAAAAGGCGCCCGTCGTGGAGGCCGCCCCGGTGAAGAAGCTACCCTGGTACCAAGAGTGGGAAGAAGGCGAAGATCTGAGGGTGACCAAGGTGCGATACGACGCGTGAGTCGTCTCTTTTCGGACGCTTGTCGCCGTGCGACGGTGACGCCGGCTTGATCAGGAACGTCTCGCCCGTCGATCGGTTCTATCAGTCGGCGTACGATTTCCGCGTTGGTCGCCCGTGGCCGCCTGTGTCGTCTGGCCTCAACAATCTTTGGGATCAGGTACGTTTTTTCCATTCGGTTGTGGCGTCGCACCGTCTTACCCCATTCGCGCAAGTTCCGCTTGTTCACAGGGTTGCTGATCAACCCCTCTGTATTCCGAAAGGCGGGCGGGAAGACGTTTGCTCGCGCTGAATCACCTGATTTTGATTCCGATGACGAAGATGACCCTGCGATGAACATTGGTAATAGTTCCGCGGGAGATACAAGGCCCGCGAAGCGCCAGCGATCAGGCGAGGGTCTCAATCCCGACGAAGACGAGGACGACCCTCGTAAGTTGGACGAGGAGCTCAGGGAAGAGAAAATATCCATCTTCCTCGATGATCCTGAGAAAGCCGTCCGCATCTTCCTCTCTTCATATATGCGCGAACATGGCCTCATTTGGTAAGCCAGAGCCCTCGATCATGCGTTGCGATGTTTGATTTTTGTTCGTGGGATCGAGGACTGAACGGAACTTGATTCATACACCACATCTCATCTCGTTCTTCCTCACATTCGTTGTGCGAAACCGCGTCCTTCCGGAGCCTGTATATCACCGCGGGTTGATGCGAGCCTTGGAGAGGATCGAGTGGGCCAAGAAGGAGCTTCCGTTGACGTACACGGTAGGACAAGCCATTCCAGACGCGTTCAACGAAGGTTGCAGGGAATGTTTTGGAAGAAAAGGCGGATTGAACTGGTCGACGATTAGTGCAAACGTCACAACGGAGCAGAAAGGTACCTCGACGTTGTAGTCGTTGAACCGTCTTCTCATATCGCGTTCTAGATGCAAGTATCACCGTGACCGACATGACCAACGGCGTTAAGACGGAGGTCGCGCTTCCTACGGACGTCCAGATGCAGCTTAAAGACGCAATCGAGGACAACGTCGATATGGAGGTCTCTATCGACACGTCCGCCATGGTCGTGCCCTCCACGAACGAGAACGCCAAAAACAATAGTCCGAGTTGGTGGGGAGATGCAATTTCGTGGGCCGACGAAGCATGCAACGGGTGGGGCCAAACTGAATCCTGGAGCGATGCGGCTCAGGACAACCAAGGAGCGAATGGCGGCGTTCAAACAGACGCCAACTGGGCCGATGCGAATCCCACCTGGTGCCGCGAGCCCAAATCATTGACGTCGATCCTTGGTCCCACCACGTTCCCGCTGACGCACACCACCGGCATCGTCGAGTGCTCGACGCGGCGCGTGTCTGTCATCTATTTTCCTCCTGGCCACCCCAAGGGCCCACCTGCAGTCTCTGAGGCGAGTGTTGGAGAGACAAAAACGCGAGATCGCGAGATTCATGGCTGGGCCCCGTCTGCAGATGACGTCGAGGCAGAGCTTGACGCGCGCTTCGCCAAAGTCGTTCTCGAACCGTGGGGTCGCGAGGAAGGCGATATCGCAGCGCCAGAGATCTGGAACACGTCTCGCGGACCGGCGATCGATCCCGCCAAGGCATCCAAGGTGGTCGGCAATCCCGCAGGCACTGCCACCCGTAAGCCGCATGACCCCCGCAAGGACAACATTACGCTACTCGTTGAGCCCTCGTTCGCCGAAACGCTCCAGCTCGTTCCAGGTCTTGGGCTTGGGGCAATGTGGATCGAGATCGTCAGGCAGAAGAAGGGGGGTGGAGATGATTCTGCTGGTGAATCTGCGCCTGTAGACGTCACTACGCCAGGGAGGTTTTGGTATCATGAAGACGTCACGGGGATCTTCCCGAGCTTCTACACACCTCGGGAGGAGGAGTGAAAAGTCGTGTCGGTCCCCACTTCCAAGATAGAACGACTGGTAGGCTCTCGAGTTTGTGAATAAAAAGGTTCGTGTATAGTCATCGCATCCGATACGAATCTACGTATGCTTTTCGGGAAAAAACGACGGCGCCCGCCCTCTCGACAGGAAACCAGACTGAGTAAATGATCAGTAGCCTTGCGAAATCAGGTATTCCGCGAGTCGTTCCACGAGGGCCAGCGCAGCCATGACGTCAGCGGTGGAGATGTACTCGGCGACGATGACGCTCTGACCCGTCTTCTTGACCACGCAGCCCCCTCCGTCCTGACGCACGTCAGTCGCCGCTCACTTGGATGCGGAGAAATGTACGCCCACCTTGCGCTTGGCGAGTATCACGTCCAGACATCCCATCGTCGTTGCGTACTTTCGCCCGCCGACCAAGATCTCGCACGTAGGACACGTCCCGAATCCTTCCACGATCGCCCCGCGCTCTTCCTCGGTCGTCTGCGGCTCGAGTCAGCGCTGCCAAGCGAAAAAGAGAAAGAAAGGAGAGGAGAGGAGACGGGTGATGCACACGTTGCAACCGGCCGACTCTGCCCAGACTTCGCCGTCTTGCCCTACGATGGCGGCCTGTGTGATCTTGCCTGATCGGAGTAGACTGACGTCGAGGATATCTATGTCGTACGGACAAAGGGAGAAGGGATCAAACAAGGCGTGCCGAATTCGGAGTCAGACGGATTCTCATCCCGTCAGAAGTACTGGCGGGCGACTCACCCTGCCAGGACATCGACAAGACAGCGTGCGTGTTCCAGAAGTCAGAGTGACCCGTCAATGTAGCGGGAAGGTGTCTCTCCGGCTAGATGTCCTACGAGAGAATCTTAAAACGTTCCAAGCTGCGGACAAATTGTTTTTTCTCCATTTTAACGCCTAGTGATAGGCAGTGACAGGCACGTGTGCACCAGCCCAGGGGTCAGCGAAACGGATCAATTAAAAAAACGTGCGGACACCACGATGCATTCACGAGGCCCTGTGAAGTTCCGGTAGATAAGCGATACAGAGAACAGACCGTAACGCGTAAAATGTCCACAACAAATGTTCTCCCCAAGTAACTGTGGCAGACAGTGCCCTTTGCTACGTCAACACCACCGACACGGAAGACAAACCTCCACGAAGGAGGCGAAAAATCCAAAAATTGTCCACAAGACCAGCTCGAGAGTAGTCCGAGCCGCGTTTCGCGCCAACAGGGGCGCAAGCCACGAGTCGCGTTCAAAGGCGAGCACACCCGACAAAGGACGACCACCTTCTCGTTTCCACGGAGCACGCCACCAAAAAGGCGCTCGCACTCCAGGCCATGAGGCCATACTCGCCGCGCGGCGTATAACGCCAAGCCCACTCCACCGCTGATATACGTGTGCATCGTAGTTCCAGGTGACATAGACATCTAGACAAACGCAGCGCGTTTCGCGCGAGTCGTCGTCGTGGCGGTTAAGCAATCGGTATGCGTGAATACGACAGGAAAGCGGTACAGCATTAGCTGTCGTAGGGCATGCGTGGGTCATGAACCGACCAATTCATCGACGTATGACAAGTAAAACGCGGATCTGCATCGAGACTGTCAGTGGTTACGATCGTTTATGTAGATAAGAGTGATTTATCTTCGAGCGAGTGGAGGGAGCAAGCGCGACGAGGCATCCTGTGGGGGACACGTGGGAGGAAAAAGGTAACACACCCAGCCGGTGGCGCTCATCTGTTCCCAACGACACCCTTCAGAGACACGACCCTCCGCCTCACCTGCTCTTAGAGGGTCTTTGGACTGCGGGCCTGTTGCTCGTCTGGGATGCCGCTCAGTTGGTTAAAACTGAGGCTCGCAAGAGCCAATCGAGGGGATAATATGCTCGGGCATTGGCTAGTTCACGAAGGTAGACAGAGGACCGTCTCGTGCGAGATGAACATCGTGGCCTTCAAGCTGGTCGAGTTGGTCGTTATGCGAGCTGGAACTCAGCCTTTGAACCTTTCTTGCCGAGAGATTCCCACATTCATATTGGCACAGCAACGGAACATGTGTTCGCAGGCGGTCCTACATCTCAAGTGACTGATTCGTGGACTCTTGTCAACATAGATCGATACTGGAGTAACTCTATAGATTGCAATGGCAATTAGAACATAGTCCAATAGTGATTAATTAATCAGATCCAACTATGGTCCTGTCTCGATCCAGTCAGAGGAAGGGTAGAATAGACTCACCTGTACGCGATGAACGCTACTATCATACCCGAGATCAAGGATGACAGTACGCAGGAAGCCTCCACGAAGGAGGCACAAGGCGAAAAATTCGAGGCCAGTCCACGACGCCACCTCCTCGTGCCCCCACTAGAGTGGCAGAAAGCTCCAATGCTCACGATCGTAGGGTCGCCGCCTGCACTATAGATCGCCAACCGCGCCGGACCACACCAACGCCAGTCCCAAATAGTTGGAGGAATTCTGTCACAAGGCCAGGCTAAGTAAGGTATTTGTTCGTGGTTGAGAGTTGGGCCTTGCCTGGACCAGACATCATGAGCCCACGCGGCTCGACCACACATGCCCCACCAACGCCAGGCCCCCATGGATGCAGGAATTACGCTCCAGAGACCAGGCTAAGTAAGGCCTTTTGTGGTCGAGAGTCGAGCTCGCCTGGACCAGATATCGCGGACCCACCCTCGACCGCAATACCCCACCAACACCAGGTCCTCATAGGTGCAGAAACTCTCCCCCCAGGCCAGGCTAAGTAAGGTCCTTCTGGGCGAGATTGAATCGATGTACGGGACGCCCTCGCGCGAGCAAGTCGTCCAAAAGGACGCGCGGGGCCGATAGAGGTATGTCGGAGCTGGCTCGCCCAGTCCTCGAGGCATCTCGGAGCCATGGCCCTCCCTGGCATCTCGCCCATTGACAGGGGTCTTGGATCGACAAGGGACGGCTGGTTAAACCAGGCCCTCGTGAGGGCCGAACAAGGGGAACGACGCAAACTTGAGCGTCTCAGATGGAGCTATGGGGCTAGGAGAGCTGCCATATCTGTCGCGTTAAAGTCTTTTTTATCATTGGATTACGTAATAATGTAGACGGCGCATGTCCGTATCATTGTACATGAACCGATGGAAGTCGGAGCACGAAAATTGATGGTATTTTCTACGCTACCTGCAACGGGAAATCTCTGTTCTGACATAGTACGACATTGCTGCAGCACCGTGACACAGAATAAGTCTACTTCACACTTGGTCAAGTATAGCGGTAACCGTGAATAGCTGGGCAGGTGAAATTTCGCTGGGTTCAGTGGCAGTGAGTGGTCGTAGCACAATCTGCAACATGGATCGTTAAAGTAAAATATCGGACGGGAATAGATCAATTACCTTGGAGTTGGGGCCAAACGCGTTGACGACGGTCCACACATATTTGGGGTCATTCGGCAGTTCGTAACTTGAAGGACGATTTTCAAATTTGCACCTGACCAAGGTGAACAGTAGACTTACGTTACTGCATACCGATCTCTAGTTGGGGTTCGCGTTCAATAACGCGTCCAGGTAAGCATGTTTGGCGCGATGGCCTTGTGGCAACCACTTACGTGCCAGGGATCCTAAATCTGACGGTGCTGTACCAAAACGTGTGCCGATCAGGGGGTCTGACAGCAATGACCTCTCCCGTGAAGTTTTGGCTGGGCACAATGGAGTGTGGAGATGCATCTTCGATGGAGAGGTAATGTTTGTCTCGAGGAGACCCCTGCCTAAACACAGATTGCCACTGTAGTGTTCAGGTGAGCTTTGAGTGTTAGGCAGACAAGGAACGGTCATCCGTACCACGTTGCTGTGTCTGAGGACAACTGACTGGGTATTGCTACTATTAGAGGCGATCCCAACTGGCATGAACTCGCCGCTGGAGTTCCTCAGAAGAGAGAAAAGGTAAAAACGAGGAGGATCAGACATTGGTGGTGTGTTGGTTTTGGTAAGAGGTTTGGGCGTATGAATGACTCTCCGAGTCGCCGTCCATTTTATAGCTCTGAACAACCCTTAAGTTAGCCGTTATCGAGAAGGTTATGTCACTCACCGCACCCCCAGAGTCATCACAAATTTCTCGTACTGCCTCGTTTGCATGCTGATAAAGACTGCCACGATGGATACTCCATATGTACCATCAGTTTGCCATAGTTCCTCTTCCGTAGGGACTCTGTTCTAGGAATAATTTGAAGCCTCGCACCCAACTCGTACCAGTGAGTTTGGTACAACTTGTTTGCTTTGTTAGTCCCGCAGGCTTCTCAATGGCGCAATCGGACTGACATCAGAGCGGAACCGTTGGCAATGAACCCCCGTGTCGAAACTTCGAGGCATGTGGTCCCAGCACCATGGCACCCGATGGCCGTTTTGCGAATGTGCAAGTGTCATCGGTAGATCTTGTGAGGGAGAACCCTTCTTCCATGCCCTACGACGATGGCGCAATCCTGGTTCTCTGTTAGATGATTCAAAATGTCCCGAGGCGAACAGTTGTTTCTCAATGAATAACGGACCACCGACCTCCCTTGGTTTCAAAATCAGCAATCATATCGATGGATCGCCTCATCAGGCATGTATGCGACATGGATGTATTGGCACATGCGAACCGACAGCCAAGGATACGGTACGTGCCGTTTGCCTTGATTATTCATCGTACTGTCAGCATTTCTCAGAAGCATGGAAATGGAAGTGAGAGTTCTTGGGGACGCTAAGTTACGTTACGACGGCAACATCTAGTTGGCTCATGGACTGGCAGCGAGAGACAACTGCAGCGCTGTTACGTTGCAATTGGTGTCCCTGACAGCCTCTTTCGTCTTAACGAATCCTTCTAACACCCTCCAGGAAGTTGCGATGAAGATCACGACCAGGGCTTGGATGTTCTTCGAAGGTGGGTGCAACGTAGTTAGCGATATCGCCACAGCAAATTTGAAACCTAGATGGGCTTTGGACGATGGTGGGCATTATGTAAGAACACGACAAAATCGACGTCCGACCGAGTCGTTGGGAAGAATTCGTTAGTGAGGCTTCGGACAGTTGAAATGAGTCGCCGAATTTAGGGCCAAGATGGGTGATGTAAGCAACTTGTTATACGGCAGCTGAGTGATCATTACTCTGAAAGTGAAGTGACGCCATATACGTGATGGCTAGGCAGCAGCACGACATCAAAAGTGACGGTGGACAATGAAACGACTGCCTTTCCCTTTTAGGCTGTTTTCTTGACATTCGTTTGTTTCGGCCCGTGTGATTCTTCCCGAGAAAGATTTCTCGTCCTAGGACGTGAACGATGCCACACCACATGAAGGAAACGCGTGTGTAATGGAACTAAGATCAACGTCAGCAAGTATCACCTCTCATCTGGACGGACGAGCAAACATCACGACAAGGCGTCCTGTAGGAACGATATTGCTGAAGTGGCAGGTGGGGAATAGTCCCTTCACACCTCGCCCGGAAAAGTGTCGGACGTCCGGTTTGCTGATATGCCGCTTAGTTTGTCACAACTGGGCCCTGCGAGAGTCGCTCGAGAAGCATTGCCCCCGCTCGTTCACGAAATTAGACGAAGAACAATCTCGCGCGGGATGAACGTTCGTGACCTTCGAGCTATAGGCAAGTTGAGTCATATCGGCACAGCAACGGACTTGCGCTGGCATGCCCCTGGGACATGGAGGCTCTTGCCAACTTCGATCGTTAATAGGGCAACTATACAGACAAAGGCATTTAGAACATAGTACAGTCGTGATTTATCCAATCCGTTCGATTCCAGACTGAGTACCGTCCGCCGTTGGATGCCAGTAGAAGAGGCTTACCACTTCACCCCTGCTACAGCTCGGGTTCCTTGTACAACTTGAGCGATAGCGACGAAAGCACGACCGAGATAGAACTGGGGAAAGAGACGTTAGTACCCAGGATGCACACGCTTTCGATCATCCAAACTCACGATAGAGCCATCGCGAGCGATGCCCACACTGGGGAAAGACGGGCGTGACCGGCCGGGTATATCACCCCTGCCGCGATCGGCACTGCAACGACGTTGTACATG
>JBBPLT010000273.1:0-35341 GCA_038089955.1 Strobilomyces dryophilus | reverse complement strand
GCGCTCGCGGCGGTGTTCCGACGACGCTTGTCTTCAGCTGCAGAAAGCGGGGGCTCAGAGGGGGACGATTCATCGGGAGTGGTAGGGGTGGAGTCTGAGGTCTTTTCGGGTTTCTGAGAACGGGGGCGTTTGGGCGGGGGTGGATCGGAGGGGGCTTGGACTGCTGGGGACGGGGCAGTTGTGAAGGGTGGGGGGGCGGCATGGAGGGCGAGGAGCTGGGCAAGGGAGGGGACGGGGGTGGGAGGGGCGGGCATCAAGAGGGGATCGATGCCGACGCCGGCGAGGAGGGCGCTGATGTCGAGGGGAGGAGGGTGCGGAGCATTTTGGAGGGAGTCCTGGTTAGGAAGGCCGGGGGGAGTAGGAGACTCGTGGTCGGGCCTGGAGGGAGGCGACGGATCGTCGGACTGGAAGGCGAGGTTGGTCCAGAGGTCGAAATGGGCAGAAAAGTCGGGGAAGGGGGAGACGAGGTCCTGGGGGTCGCGCTGGACGGGCTGGACGACGTTGAGCCCGGCGAGATTCGACGGGGCCATCGCGACAAGACACAAGATAACTCTGATGACTAATCTACAGCACCATCTCCGCCTCGTGTGTCATCACCGCAACATCCCGCCGCACCGGATTCGTCCTCGGGTACACAAACTGCCCACCAGTCAGCGTCGCACACATCAGCGCCGGTCCCCACTCACCCCTTCGTTGTACTCGTGCATCACCTCCGCAGCGACTATCCCCTTGTCCTTCACAAGCCCCTCGTACGCCTCGATCAACGTCCCCGTCTGCACCCCCACCGCACACATCACCACCCACATCACAATCCAGTTCGTGCTGTTCGTGCACATCCACAGCAGCCCATGCACCGGCGAATACACCCCAAGCAGCGTCCGCTCCATCTCTCCCGGAATCCACATCTCCAGCTGTTGCACCGCTTCTGCCGGCGCACCCCTTGGCGGCGACGACGTCGACGCGCTCGCACACGAGAATCCGACCAGGAACCGCACCACGCAAACTAGTCCACCACACAGCGCAACCAGCATGTATCGCAACAGGCCCCAAATCCGTCCCGCAAACGTCGACTTGGGTGTCGCCTCCACCTGAGCGTTCCGTTGTGGCGACGGTACGAACGTGGTGTGGACAGAGTTCACCGGGTCAGCTCGTGTTCGCCGGTGAAGCTGGTACGTCCGTGTCTGAGAAAAGAGATGCAGTGCATTCAACGTCGATCCAACCAACAACACGCATGTCGTCGGCACGGTCTGCAAGAGCACGTCAGCGCACGACCACACCGCATACACGCTACTCACCCAGTCGAACCAACTCTGTTGATTGCGCTCCCAGTAGAGGTCTTCCCACCCTAGGTCCGAGTCCGACGTCGCGCGAACTTGCGACAGTCGCACAAAGAAGTGGACTAGATGCATCAATGCACCAATCAACCACGCGCTCGTTTTCGGCGCCGGTAGAGGCACGTTGTGAGGAAAGAGTGACAATTCAAACATGACACGAGAGGGGATGTCTGACATGCTGCGAGTTCCGGTCAGCTATCCAGCGTCCACACGGAACGACCGTCCTCCTGACCGTTCGACGAATCCCTTCTTTCTAATGATCGCTTTTCGGGGCGAACCACCTGCATTCGCAGCGCTCATGCGAGCCTTGCGTTTCGCACTGAGAGGCGTAGCATAGGGTGGCGGGCGTCGCGAACGCGCTGCTTCCCAATCGAACGGGGTCGACGAGGAGATCGACGGGGTTGCAGACGGGGAGTCCAGATAGGACATGCGCGTCCGGGGTGTCACAGGCGTCTGGGTGCCACTGGTGAGATGGGGAGAGGGCGAATGAGGCGTGCCTGGCGCGTTGGCCGCATTGACCTGAGCGAAGCGACGCAAACTCATTTCGCGCGGGTCGACAATGTGCAACAAGGAGAAAGAGAACACGAACGTGACTACCTGCAGGCTTGTCACATATCACATAATCCAGTTGTCACACAAATGTGTCTGCCTAGTGTCCCTATTCCGCCAACGTCTCCGACCCACATCTTGAACCATACGCTGGCAAAGCATATCCCGAACGCGACGCCTGCCGCGACCTGAGGTCCGGTGTGGTAGCCGAGCCATACTCGGGACAGAACGATCATGGTTGCCCATGGAACGACCACGAGCGGTGCAAATACAACAAGCGGATGGAAGCTGGGGTGGACTCGGAGATGCAAACTTGCCAAGAGCACGGAAACAGCAAAAAATGTGCATGCCGAGGCATGGGTACTAGGCATCCTAGATTGCCCGAGAAATCCATCAATCAGCACTGAGGACAGCTCGCGTTCGCGGCAAGACGTTACCCATACGACGTTTTTCGACCATGTGTCGGTCGCTGCTGTCTGATGGCTCTTTTGACGATCTTGGCCGATAGAGCACACACCAGCGCGCCTGCTGCAAAGTAGATGACGCCCGCCGAACGAGTGTAGAGACAGACTAGGGCAGTCACCGCGGTTACGATCTTCGATGTCTGCTTCTTCAATCAGGGAACCGACGCGAGTATCGTTGCGCATGTACAGACCTCGTCGAGGAACCTGAGCCACGGCGAAGGTGGAGGCATTGGCGCCAGGCATCGGCCCGGGAGCCGCGTGGCTTCGGACGAAACGCGGTCACGTGACATTATTTGGGCACGGTTCAAGTACAAATAATGCCTTCCGAACGAGGAAAGAATGGAGACAATTGGAGTTGGTTTTTCAACCAGCGCATTCTCGATTGACTGTCTTTGCCTCTCTTCTTCTCCCCTCCATCTCCGTCGTCTTATTTGCGACGTTTCACATTTTATTTCTGTCGCCTCCATCCACCACCACGTCCCGCCCACGAGTTCCCTCTGCTTCCTTGTCGCCGTCGCATTCGATTAGCGTCAGGAATTCACCTGCAAAGATGGCAGTCCCTTCCTCCTCCCATCATGACCGCGAGCGTGAACGCGAACGCGAACGCGAGCATCGCCATCGCTCTGAGCGACACCACCATCACCGTACCATTTCTTCCACCACACTCTTGCTTGTCCTCTCCCTCGTCTTGGCCGTCCTCGCCGTGATGCTGTCTCTGCCCGCGTCCCAGAGCACCAATACAGCCCTGGGGAAAGATGATCCCGCTGCAACTGGTATCTGGGGATACCTCAATCCCAAGCGTTCGCAGGTGCTGGTAACTCGCGAGCGTGACGTTGCAATGCGCGAAGCCGAGGTCGCACGCCGCGAGGCCGAGTTGCTTGTTGGCGCACCCGGTGGGGTACTTCCTAACCAGTCACCAGCCTCTTGCCCAGTTTGCCCTACACAAACTGTCATCGACATCCCTCCCGCGCAGACCATCATAAAGGAGGTCGTCAAAGAGCAAGAACTGGCCCCTCCTGGGTGGTGGAAGGAAGCAAGTGCTCGAGCCGAGGAGATCCTCGATCGCGAACTAAGAGTGGCTGAACGCGAGCGAGAGATCACTCGTCGCGAAGAGAGCGTCAACAAGAGAGAACATGACGCTTCTAGGCGAGAAGCGTGGATCATGGAACAGCTTGTGTCAGTTGGATTGTCACGAGAACGAGCACGTAACTGATACTGCTCAAACAGTCTGATCAACAGCGACAATGCTGCCGTCGAGGAAGAGGTTTACTATGAGCAACCAGGACCGAAGCGAAAAGTCAAGGTACCACCGCTCGTTCAGCGCCGTCCCGAGCTCTGAGATGAAGGAGGGTTTTCTGTCATTCTTTTAAAATAGAATGACAGATGTACCCATTCATCCAACACTTGTAGAGTTCGTCTCCCCTCCTTCATCAGGGCTTGGGGGACAACGGTCTTCATTTTCTGTCCCCCTTGTCTCTCGGGGTGGGGGGGAGATCAGTTGGTAGCGTGCCATTTCTGACTGCGACGCGTCAACGCGATCGAGAACTGACCACGTGATTGCTCAAGGCAATTCTCAGTTTGCTTCTTTATTTTCTCTGCGCGCTACCCGCTGGTCCCCCTTCACACGACACAGAACAGCTTGCTGACCTCCTCTTCCTCCTCCATCCAGCAGGAACTTCCCCCCATCGTCGTCGCGGAAACCGAAACCAAAACTGTTATCCAATATGAAACTTTACCTCCGCTTACTGTCACTGTCCCTCCTCCAGCCAACACACGTCGTGCAGCATTCCCTACGCCAGAGGGTGTCTCATCGTCTTTCTCGACTGCCATTCCTCGTACTACCGCAATCATGTTTGAAGAGGAAATCGTCAAGGAACCTCTTCAAGCAGAAGAAATTGAGGAATATGATGTCGAGGAGTATGAAGAGGAAGATACCCCTGTTGCCGTGCGAAGGAACGTCAAGCCGGCAAGGCGTCCCCCCCCTCCACGAAGTGGCTGGCTTTGGTAGAGAGATGAGTTTGTTGTTGGATATCCGTTTTTTCTTGTCCGTATTCCTCCTGTCTTGACCGTTTTTCCCCCTTTTCCTGCACGGCGGTGTCTTGCTTCATCTTCAACTCTTTTCTATACCCGCGTGCTTTGCTCTGTGATAGCTACCATCCCTGTAAATCTTATTTAGGTTACGACGCGATGCGATATGACCCAACTAACAGCTTACGGACACCTTGCTACTGCTGCTGCTGCTACGGCGAGTATCATGTACATGTGAACACAAATGGGCCAGCCCGCAAACTCACGAATTGGTATGGCGCGAGTTTAAATTACGTTCGTGTCGCGTACCATTGAGCCACTCTCTTTCCACCCCACCATCACTATCATTCCCTCCACGTCCCATCACCGTGGCGCGCGTCGATAAGCTCAGCTGAACGCGAGCTCAGTAACCGAACAGTCTTCTTTCTCGATTCGGTTTCAATATCAGAACGCATCCGGCAGTTCAAGCGCCATGCCTCGCATCAGATGCAGGGTACGTTATGTAGTATGCGACATTGACCCACGCTCGTGCATTCAAACGGCGACGCTAGTTCTACACTGAAAGCGGCGAACCTATTAGAACGGGTTGCCACAGAAGGGGCACGGGATGTGCTTTCGTCCATCCAGGAGATCCTGACTGGAACGATGCGCCACCGCCGTCATTCAAGTCTCGGGACAGGGGTAGCGATGCGGTGCGTACGTCCCCCATTCGAATCTTGACGGATACTGAAACCCATCCAGGGGGGCATCAAGCCTTGGGGCGGCAAGCGTAATAATGCTCCTCCTCCCCCTCCTTCTTCAGGATGGCTCGCTGGCGGGAACGCTATCACTAGCACTGCGGATGTTGGAAACACCCGGGGTGATGCGAATGTGTGGGGTGAATGGGGTAGCTGGGGCGCAGGTGCCTCTGCGTCGACATCGAACGAAACTTCAGAATTCACGTCTCGAGAGACGTCCACGCTCGTGACCGAACGAAGTCAAACTGATCCCCCTCCCAGTGCAAGCGGAAGGACGAAACCTATCTGGGGTGGTGGTGCAGACAAAGCAACCACGAGCTCTGGTTGGGGAGACGTCGGAAACAATGGTTGGGGAGGGTCGAATTGGGGAAATAGCAACGACGCGGGCGAGGCTGCGGAGTCTGGGACGGGAGCAAATTCAGGGAACAAGGACGCAAACCAGGACGCGTGGTCCGGATGGGGAAGTGGCACATGGGGAACAGGAGATTCGGACACCTTGCGAGCTCCTGAACGAGCAGTGGATAATCAAGCCAAAAAAGAGATCGAACGGGGAAAGGGGAAAGACCGGGCTGTCCCCGCCCCACCACGCATTCGTATTCCAGAGTACGACAGCAAGAAAAACAAGATCACAGGAATGAACGGTCAATCGTTGGGTCCCAGCAAATGGAGTGAACCTCGCAGTTCTAACATTGTTACCGCGTCGACCCCCTTGGCTACATCGACTCCCATTGCTACGCTTACGCCGACTGATTCTTTCCGTCCCAAACGCAAGCGCGACGCTGCCCAAGACAACAAATTTGAGGTCTTCAAGGAATACGTCAAGTATGTCTCGTCCCGTCGTAACACGTTGTGATCACTAAGTTCGTACACAAGGGCTTGGGAGCGTGGCGTTAGGGCACGATTTTCCCTCGAAGAGGCCGAGGCTAAGCGTGACCGTTGGTTTCGCACACAGAAATCTGCCTGTTATGCACGCATAGGCGAGGCAGGACGAAAAAGACTAGATGGCGAGCGCGCCGAATGTGACAAGGAGGTCAACCTGCAAAGGGACAAGCTGTCTTCTGCCATCTCATCGCTTGTGGATTTTCATGACACATTTTCATCCAACCTGGACCTCGGTCAACGTTACGACATCAGCGAGCAAGCAGAGACTTTCATCAGAGAGTCAAATGCTTTCGTCGACCAGGTCCGCACCCTCCTCGTCGAACATGTTCTCAAGGCCAAAAACAACGCACAATCAGACCGCAGTCAGAGTCAGACTTCCGTACACGCCACTTCCATCGACTCCTTGCAAGGTCGAGTCCGGAACCTCGAGGAGCGTTTTGAACAAGCGCAGACGGAGCTGACTCTTCACCGTCGACATGACATTGGCACCGAAATTAACAATCTCTTGAATGATAAGATCGATACTATGCGACAGGAACGTCAACTTGAGATCGATCGTGCCGCCGCGCAGCCGCGTCCCGAGATCGTCATTCCACCCGTCGCCCTCGAGAAAATCGAGGGAACGGCGAGACATATCAGGGAACTTGATGCAAAAATACCACAGGCAGTCGAAGACATCCGACTCTTACTTCTCCGAGTAGATGCAACGACCAAGCGGGTCAGCGAACTTGAGACGGAAGTCGCCACAAATAAAGCGACATACAGCAAGGTGAATAGCGATTACCTTTAGTCGGCAATGAAATTGAGACTTCTCCTAGCAGGTACAGGCGATGGTTGCGCAGCAGCAGGAGACGGAACGGAAGATCGACGAACGACTGGAGAAGATACGAGAGCAGTTCGAACAGTTGGTTGCGTCACAACCTCCAGGACCTGCCGGACGGTCTGCTATGTCACCCACCACTTGCGATTCGCAAGACAAACTGATGGACAACCTTCGGCCTGCGCTTGAGGTGCTTTTGGAGCAATTTTACGCACACGAAGTGGTACCGACGATCGACGCATTACAACGGGTCGTCATCCAAGCGTCCGATCGCCACCAAGAAGAAGCGATCAAAGTATTGTGGGGTAAGATCCAACCTGCCATGAACATGGTTGCAGGTGTTTCACGGTGGCTGGACTCGCAGGAGCTTAGCCACACTGCGCCAGTATCTAGTTCCATCTAGTCTAGAACATATTTCCATTCGTAGTAACCGACATTTGTATGATACCACTCCGACATAATTATAACGTTACTCGCACTACTAATGGCGTTGAAAGAAAAACGTTGCAACGTATGTCTCACCACACCAACTCTAGTCGTCCAAGTTGACGACGCGCATCACTAGCTATTCGATGACAACGGCAAGCCGAGGCGCCTGAGGGACGGCACAAAGGGATGTCATAGAGATGCCAGTGCCTGTCTCTTCGCACATCCGCACGAACGTGAATGGGAGACTGCTCGTTCTTCTCTTCCTCCTAGACACGACGTTGTGGCCGACCCAGACTCCGACTTCTTTTACAGCCTCATGCAGCCCGATCGCCGCGACCGGAGGGAGAGCATTCCAATGAGACGGGATTCGTCGTTCGCCAGTTCGCCCCCTCATCGAAGGGACAGCACGGCTACACGCCTCTCTCCTGGCCCTCCGTCCTCCCGCAGGTCGACTTTTGACAGTGCTCTTGATGGCGGTGGCAACTCCAAGCGTGGGAGGTCTCCCGCCCTCTCGTCGACTTCTGACCAGCTCGAAAGGTTACGAAAAGACCACCCGTACCGCGCCAACGACCCCATGCGCCGGGATTACCGTCCTCGCTCTCGTTCCAGGGAGAAGAGCCGAAACAGGCGGCGACCTGACCCGCTCCGCATAAAGCCACCCGCTACAAGCAATGTTCTTGACTCCCCTTACACGGATGTCCCAACCGCTCAACGCCCGTCGACTATACCTCCGGAACCTCTGAAGCCGCCACCGACGCAGCCCCCTCCCCCTCCGCCCCAACTCCCCGAATTACCTAAAATGCCCTCCTTTATTCCTATTCAACAGTCAGCTGGCTCGGCAGGAGCCGCATCCAAAGGGCTAAAGGAGCTGTCCATCGACGAACAGAGGTTGGCCTGGCACGAACGGGTCGAGTATGCTCACATCTTACTTCTCGTTCACCGACTCACGCGGCTGGTAGCCTCATGTTCACGTCAATCACATTGCGTCGTGATTACGCGAAACTCGAATCTGACTTGTCTCAGATCCGTGTGCTTTCCGACTCTTCCCTGGTAAACAACATGCCGGAAGCTAATCGTGCACACATGAATGCGCAGAAGATGGAGCTGGAACTCCAAATGGACAACAAATGCAAAGAGGTCAACGAAACTGTTCAAAAGCTCCTTGGGTGCAACTTTTGGCCCATCCTCCGCACACCACAGATCTTGGAGTTGGAAAGAACATTGGAAGACGTCAAAAAACACGCTGTGGAGGTGAGAAATTTACTGGACAGCGTGAAAAACAGCACTGCGGCGCTCTTCAAGACAACCGCGTCCGATTGTCCGCAAGATTCAGATCGACCTTCGAAACGAAGAAGGTTAGACGGGGAAGTAGAGACCCCTGGGTCATCCACAAGTGGAAACACTAATATTGTGGCCGAGAAGACAGTGGGAGAGTTGGAGGCGTTTCGCGACAAACTCACCGAACTCGAGCGTCATCTCGTTGATCTCGAGAATGACATCACTCAACGTGACGGTGTTATTTCGGATGAGATTGAGCTCCACATAGATGCTCGGCTTGAAGAAGAGGAGGCACTTTACCCGCCTGTCAGGGGACCTTGGGAGGTGTCGCAGTCCGAGATCGAAGCTGTTGTCGATGTAAAGAACCAGGAACTTGCCACTGCTGTCACGACGACAGGTGAAGAACTTGGAGAACTGGCGGTAGAAGTCGCAGAGCTGATTACAAAGGTGAATGCTCTGGAAACAAGGTGTAAGGCACTGGAAGAAGAAAATATAGAATTCAAAAATAAACTTGCCCAGGTTTGGTTTCACGTCGTTTGACCTCGAGAGGTATGCACAGCGGTCTAACGACCTTTATGCAGGACTCTCTTAGTCATGCGAAGTCCCAAGATGCCTTGGCACGTCGGGACAAAGAGATCGAGGCGATAGCGGCAGCGCTACAGGCCTATATTTCACAAGCACCGACCGGTGAAACAAAAGGTGATCTTCCTTCTGCGGAGTACATCATCGAATCCCTCGCCGGTCACCTCGACGGTCTCTTTAGAGATAAATTCAGCGCGACAATGGTCAATATTCAGCAGGAAGTCTTTGACAAGGTGCAAGAAAACCACAATCGCACATTGGATACTGTTTCTCCGAAAATCATGCTACTGCTCAAGATGGTCAACCTTATTACGGCTCGGTTAGGAAAGCCTGACATGGACGTTGTGCATGCTGTGTAAGCCATGTCCTCGATGATTGTAGCGTGTTTGGGTCGATGCCTTATTACCTTTTCTCGTCTTCAATGCAACATACTGGTATCGCGCGTATCTATTAGTATTCTGCTTGAACGTTCATTCACTTATGTAGTCACATATTACAATAATGTGGGCACCGTCTCCCCTTTTAGTCAAACTCGGAATCGTCTTGTCTGAAGGCTGCCGAATAGGCAATGATTGTCCCGTACACCAATCTAATGGAAAAGGCTGTCAGAAGTGTAGGCGGTGAAACAAGGACAGTGCAGACCCTCCACCGACTATCGACATGATACAGGCCCCTGGTCTTATCACTTCCGAGTGCGTCAGAACGATAGGGAGTGCAAATCCAGATACAACGATTACGGAGGTGATAAACCGTCCGAGGTCAACGGGGCCGGTATTAGCCTCGTATGATGAGAACTCGTCCCCTCCGCAGTGCGCGAACAGTACGTTGGGAAGAGGTGCCAACACGAACGTGAGTGCTTTGAAGGTACATGACTCGCAGGACTTTCGACAGACGATCTCTCCACTCACCAACCAAGAGAGGTAGCCAGTTCGTCCAAAGGGCACACGAAAGGATGATGAGTAGGAATCCAACGGCAAGGACGAAGGACAAGAGAATGACGGCTTCGGTAGCACATTAGCTACTAATTCTGCAACAAATCGACCAAAACCCACTTTTCAGTCCCGCCGCTGCCATGGTGTCGTGTCGGTAGGAGTTGTTGGGCGGTGCTGGCAAGGGCAGCTTGTATTAGCTAATTCTCGATACGGTAGTGAGGGTTGCTCGTAGGCTTCTTTGTCTCTGTTTATTCGTGACTTTAATAGAATAATTAGAATAATGTAAAATTGTGCGCCTCGGCGTCGCTCCTTCGTTCGGTGGTTCCTTTGGTTGTCGGTGCTCCGGTCCAATCAGAACTGGCACCCGGAGTCCCTTGTACTGTTGATGTTTCCCGTATCGGGTCTGACGGCCGGTCATCGTACGCGGGGACGTTATGTGCGCTCTATTCGGATGTCACTCCTTGGGCTATGTTCTCTTCGTCGCGTGATGAGTTGATCACTTCTTGTGGTCTAGTTTTAGTTCTGTGGAGGCCAATCTCCATTAAACCATTTCTGAATTCACTGTATTTTGCTGGACAGTCCGTGTCTGGGACTTGGTCCTTGATTAGTAATGTGCAGATTTCAATGGAATATATGGCGTTGATTGCTCGGGAGCTAGGGTAGCGCGGCGTAAGGTGGTTTCACTTTTACACAATTTTAAGGCGGGCTATGCTAGCGCTGGGAATCCTTTGATTTCGACTATCTTTATTCTTATTGCCCTTCCTCTGCCGTTGAGACTGCACATAGACAGGGTCAAAGATGCCCCAGCAATGCTCGCGAAACAGTAGGACCTGTACCCTCCTTCGCGCGATGTGAAAAAAGTTGGTCCAGAAAGGGCCGTATCGGGTATACGGGTTGGCGCTCCATCAGTTACCGCGTACAAAAGATGTAAGTTAAGTAAATAAGTAGTGTCCCCTTCCTACGAGCGTTATCTGACTCTTCGTGAGCCCCTCGGTCCCAAAATGTTCGTTGGGCGGTCCACCAATGCTCCCATTGTCGTTGGTAGTCCGGATTTTGTCGTTGTCTTCTTCAGAACCACGGCTGGAGGGGGTATCGGGGGGAATTGTTGTGGGACAGAGAGCGTCGCTGACGACGACGTAGACGAGCAAAGCGAAACAATGGACGGCGTTAGCGGTCGTGGGACATCGATTTCCAGAGTGGAAGGTGAAATGGTGGCGGTAAGATCACCGTCCTCCTCGTCATCCGTTGGTATGTCCTCCTCATCCATTGGCGTGTCCTGCGACTCATCAGGCAGAGACTGTGCGACGGAGAGCGGTGTTATGTTGGCACTTGTCGTACCTGCCCTCCAAGACTGCAGAATGACGTCGCGGTTCTTGGTTAGTTCCCAGTTATCAACGTATTCCCAATCTCGTTTCCGAGGTGTCATTCCAGTAGGAACATCTTCTCGCGTGGCTTGTTCAATTAATGATCGTGAACTCTGTTGAATAGCACTTAAGCTTGTCGCGACCAGTTTACGGTGCCTTTCCACCGAGTCGGCGAGATTTATGGACTATCGTAGGTAAATAATACGGGAATCTGACAGCAGGACACGACAAACCTCTGACGCAACGCGGGAGGTGAATCCTTCCACATGCCTCAGACCAGAGGCCAGTTCTCGTTGGACATTTCGCAAGTCGACTTGGATGTCCGTCACCATTTCATTTGTAGTCTCGATGCGAGCTCTTTTCGCTCGAGTATGTCGATCAAGGCCACTTCCATGTGACGCCTGAAAGGTTTGGCCGTGCCTTTGCAGTTCTCCAGAGTACGTTGTTGTTGCAGTGGCCATGGAAATTTGCACCGCCGACAGTGCATCTTTGAATGTATTCTGAGCCGAACTTGTAGACTGCCGAACTAATGAGTTGCATCGGGAATATCGAACGAAGAAAAAAAGACTACCTTCATTGCACCATCACGTAACCTCTTTCCCTCGGCGCCTTTGCGTGCAAACGATGCAGAGAGATCAACCCCGCGGGAATTAACCTGGTCGATTAGCCGTTCGTGACGCTGCCTGTACTTGCCAAGTTCTTCCTCCACTCTTGCGTTGCCTTTCACGATGGTGCCCAAAGTTTCACTTAGCTCTTGATGCCGTGCAGATACGAAGTCACCTAGAAGGCCGGATATACGCTGTACCAACTCTTCCTTGGTCTTCTCGGACTTAATCTTTTCGCCTTCGAGCGCTCGTGAGAAATGGGTATTTTGAGCCTGAAGATGGGAGATTTGGGCTCGAGACGTTTCATCCGCAATTGCTTTGGCTTGCAACGTAGATTCGGACTCTGCTTTGATGAACGACAGTGCCTCATCAACTGCTGTATCGACGAGAGACCCCATCGCCAAGAGAGCACCTTCAAGCTAGACAGGATTTCAGTCTTCTGCCAGAGTAACTCGAGAATCAACTAACGGCTGCAAAGTTATTTTGATTCGTGGTGTAGAGTTCATTACACAGGGTTTGAGAGCTCCTGCGCAGGCTGTCCGACCAAGTGGTGAACGAGTTTTTAATCGCATCCTGGAACTCTCTAACGGCGCCCTGCATGATACCAAACGCTTCAGCAGATGCGTCGTCCTTCGCGTTGATAATGCATAAGGAGTCTTGAATGCGTTGTAGCTGCTGATCAACTCGCTCCGAGTGAGCAGTCATAATCTCGTGTTCTTTGATATGGTATGCTTTTGCTTCAGTTCGAAAGCTCTCGGCCGAATGACCAGCAGTCTTCATGAAGTCGTCCAGCTTCGCAGAAAGTGTAGCCACTTCGCTGGTTATCGACTTTCCATGAGAAGATACCGCCTTTATATTGGAACTGAAAACTTTGGCCTTGCGCTCTGCGAAAGCCGTCAAAAATGTCTTTATAGAGAAGGAAAAAACCTACGAATTTTATCGAACATGGCGTCTAGATCGTCGATGCTCTCCGAGGCGACCTGCTTCAACCCACAGGCGACGCTGTCGAGTTTGGTTTCATTGACCTGATAGGCCTGGCGCACAACGACTTCTTCTTCCAATGCACTCTTCACCCACTTGAGCTGTCCTTCTTTCACTTCCAGCTCCCCCTTCGTCTCCTTTAACCTTTCTTTAGTGTCTTTTAGCTCCCCATCCCTTTTCATCAGCAACGCTATGCTTTGTTCGAATTCTTCCCGTACACTCCTTAGCTGACTCTCCACGGTCTCTATTTGCTTCTTCGCCTCTTCCATCTCAGTCTGCCTCAGTTCTTGCTCAGTATTTAACTGGTTCCAGGTCTCTTCGGAGAAAAAGATGCCGTTTTTCTCGCGGGCTGCGAGGACATCTGCCTTGAGCCTTTCAATTTCGGCAACGTATTCCTTGAGGAGGGAGTTTCTGGTCATTCTTTGATTGACCTCTGGTTTGTTGCGAATAGATTTGGCCCGGATCGCATAATCGAGGGTCGAGAGGGTCTCCTCCATATTGGACCTTGCTGGGGAGATAGTCGCAATGATGCAAGTCTTGGTGCGGCCCCCCAACGAATCTTGAAGGAGGCGAGTAAGCTTGGACTCCCGATATGGCACATGGGGCGAGCGATCGACAAGTGCATTAATGACGCGCCCAAGAGTCAACAGGCTCTGGTTGATCATGCCGGCCTCCCTTGCTCTTCTATTCTCCGCACCGGAACGACCAATATTTTCTGATCCAGCCAAGTCGACGAGATTAAGCTTTCCGACCTTTAATAGGTCATCCCCTATAGACGAAGTCTCCTTGGTGTGCACAGTGATGGAGAACACAGAATGAGAGCGGCTGGAATGGTCGTTGAACTTGGTGGCTGCGATTTGGCGACGATGGCTACCCTTGGTCAGGAGAGTCAATGCATCGGTTGCATCCTTGACAGGTATCTCTTCTAAACCTTGAATGAAAACGCCCTTCTTGCTTGCATCGTCAAATATTTTCAGGCCGCCTTGGTTATCAGACGGGCCTCCCTTTCCCATCGGCTGCGTTGAACCTGCCGGGGCGGAGAGTTCGTTCGCGAGGAGGTCTCGTAGCTCTTCGTTGTATAACTCCACGAATGATATCTTGACGCTGTAATCCACTGCGGAAGTCTCAAGTTGATGGAATAAGCGGAATAACACTCTGGGTATCATTCCAGCTTGGGCGGAAGGATTGCCCATGGGCGTGAGCGTTAAGTCACCCTGCATTGTGTATCTACTCTGAAGTGAGAGATGCGAGATGGAAGAACGGTGTTACGCACGTTTTGCCTGTCCCCGTCTGCCCATATGCAAACAGTGTGCAGTTATAGCCAGTGAGGACCTCTTCGAGCAAGGGACTGACGACATCATGATAAATCATTGATTGGTCGGCCTCCGGACCAAAGACAAGATCAAATGGATATGTGCGCGTTGGTGGCAAGGTTATGACGCCCAGGCTAGACACCGGCGTGGAGGTCTCGATGGTAACATCTTTGCTTTTGGCGCCTTGGGAGCTGACAATGATGGGTGAATTCTCCTGTATTTCACGATTTGAACGTCTTCTACATCTGATAGCCACTTGAATGTTCGTTTCACCATCTTCCTGCTCGTACGATTTGGTGCCCTTGGACGAAGCGAGAGAGGCTGCTACACGATCGAGTCCGGTGCGCTCTTCGATCGGAGGCGGGACGTTCTGCGAAAAGACTGTCGCGCTGCGGGTCCTGGAGCTGGATGGTTTTGACCGAGAAGATGTTGGCCGGCGGGCAGCCATCGCGTTGGTCGTGGTGGTGACGTCGAACGCGTCGAGTTGAACGACCACACGCGCGTCGGGATCACGTGTCAAGTGGAGCGTGGGACAAGTAGTACTCGCGGTAGCACCAACGACTAGTTCAATGGCCGGACTCGGACTGGATCTCGCCACGAAAGATGGGAAAGCGCAAGAAATCGTCCAGAAAGCCAGCTGCAGCGAGCGCGGCGAGACGTAGAGAGCCACTCGGTGGGTCTGCGCGGCTTGCAGAGGGGTCGTGCTGATTTCATCGGTCAGACACCGCCTTTACTTGTCTCTTCTGCCACCACGACAAGTCGGTCACCGTCAGACTCGATAGAAAGGAGGGGATCGGCCAGCTTGTTTGCAGGGTGTGCGACCAGCGATATCAGAGCAAAGCGAACCGTAAGTCTCGTCGTCGACGTCCAGCTCCCGTTCCTCACCGACCTGCATCACCAGATCTGACCGAGCCCATCGACATCTACTCGGAATGGATCGATGCCGCGGACGCCGCACAAAAAGAGGAACAAGTCTCTCGCCGTCCGACAGCTTCGTCGAGCAGGCCTGTGCCAGCAGCGGCTTCTGTGGGGAGCGATGACGACGACTGACTTAAATTATCGCAATTGTACAACAACGGGTTCGCAATTCAATATGGTTTACTTGCTAGCCAGGATCTGCATCTGCCAGTTTGGATGGAAAATGATCGTAGTATAATCCCATGTTCAGCCACCGCCAAGTAGCAGTAGAATTTATTGTAGCAGAACAACTCTTTCACCGCGACAACGACCGTCGCTCTTTCGCTCCAAAACGTCACCGTGACCACATACCCCCGCTCTGGTCCTACCTGTAGGCTCTTTCACTCATCTTAGACGGATCGTCCACCATGGCGTCCTCAACCAACATCAAGGTCGTCTGTCGGTATGTCTTCCGCCACCTGCAATCCTCGACCAACCCCCACCCTGATGCACATCCCTCAGATTTCGTCCTCCCAATGCTCTCGAACTGAGAGAAGGCGGCGAAATCGTCGTGTCATTTAGTGACAATCTTCAAACCGTCATGATGCGCAACTCCCAAACGGTTTCTGGACCAGAGAAGGACGGCTTTCCATTTGATAGAGTATTCCCCATGGGCACGAAGCAGCATGAGGTATTTGATTACGGAGTTAAAGAGTGAGTTCCTGATGTCCGTAGTTTGCTTTCTCCATTGACGCGCTCTTGTTCACAGCATCGTCAAAGGTGAGAATCAACGAGCAACCCATGTCACCCGAGCTAGATCATCGACCCTTCACCCAACCATTACCGAGATTGTCGCGTCATTCTTATACTCGACATCCTTAATCCCGGTCGCTGACACGCCTTTAGATGTGCTCGATGGCTACAATGGAACTGTGTTCGCTTATGGCCAGACTGGCAGCGGAAAGACATTCACCATGATGGCAAGCCGCTCCTGCCCACTGCATTCTCATTTGCTTATCTATCATTCAGGGCGCGGACATAGATTCGGATGAACTCAAAGGCATCATACCTCGGATCACTGAACAAATATTCCAATCAATAGTGGAATCAGATGCTCACTTGGAGTATATGGTCAAGGTTTCATACATGGAAATCTACCTAGAACGTATTCGTGACTTGCTGGCCCGTAAGCAGGTTTTCCCTCTTCCATGAAACACGGCTGATCGCCTTACTTGGCAGCTCAAAACGACAATCTACAGGTTCACGAGGAGAAGTCGAGGGGCGTGTACGTCAAGAATCTTTCAGATTATTATGTCAGTAGTGCTCGCGAAGTCTACGAGATCATGCGTCAGGGAGGTGCAGCCCGAGTAGTGACTTCAACGAGTAAGTTCTTTGCTTTGATTCCGTGAGGATTCTGACCTTGCGTCGTGACAGACATGAATGCCGAGAGTTCTCGTTCACATTCGATCTTCCTCATCACGATACAGCAACGAAACACAGAGACTGGTGCTCAAAAGAGCGGCAATCTCTACCTTGTGGACCTTGCCGGCTCTGAGAAGGTGGGGAAGACTGGTGCCTCTGGTCAAACTCTCGAGGAAGCCAAGAAGATCAACAAGTCCCTTTCTGCTCTCGGCATGGTCATCAACGCTCTGACGGATCCAAAGGCACGTAGCTCGAACTTTGAGGAGTAACCAATGTTGAGATCAACTTACTCCAGACAAAACATATCCCATACCGTGATTCCAAACTTACGCGGATTCTCCAAGAATCACTGGGCGGTAATTCACGTACCACGTTGATCATCAATTGTTCTCCTTCTGCTTACAATGAGGCCGAGACTTTGTCGACCCTCCGGTTTGGTATTCGTGCCAAGTCAATTAAGAATACCGCCCGTGTCAATCAAGAGCTCTCGCCGCTGGAGCTCAAAGGGCTCCTCGCCAAAGCACAGCTTGCGAACACAAGACATCTAGCGTACATACAGGCACTGGAGGCCGAACTGGCCACATGGCGCTCAGGAGGATCCGTGGAACAAGGCGAATGGGCAACTCCAGACAAGCCCGTGTCTCCTATCGGTGTTTCTAAGAAACCTGCTTCGTCACCTACGCCGTCGACGGCCCGGAGCATGACCCCTGTGAACCCTGTTTTAGAGGGCCTCAGGTCGGATATCGATAGTCGACCACAAACGCCTACTGTCATTGGCATGGACAAGGATGAACGGGAAGAGTTCTTGCGCCGGGAGAACGAACTCAGTGACCAGCTAGCCGAGAAAGAGAGCGCGCTTGCCTCTGCTGAGAAACTTGTTAAGGAACTCCGGGAGGAGCTTGCTTTCCTCAGAGAACAGGAAGCCTCGGTATCTAAGGTAACCTCTGATGTACTCCTGATTCTTGTTTTACACTGATTGTCGCAGGAAAACAAGGCGATGTCCACCCAATTGAATGAGCTTCGCCTACAAGTAGAGCGACTCGACTACGATAACAAAGAAAGCATCATTACGATAGACATTCTGAGAGAGCAAAACCAGGATTCTAAGAACGAGTTGGATGAACTGAAGAAGATCATCACCGATCTTCGCAGCGCGCAGAAAGACGCGTCTGCTGAAGACAAAGAGAAGCGCAAACAAGAGAAAATGGCACTTATGATGGCAAAGTTCGATGCCGTATGTACCTACGAGCATCGGGTAAATGGAGTGCTGACGCTCTCCGTGTAGCAAGGGGCATTCTCTGAAAAAGATGAACAACTTCGCCAGTTACTTGCCAAATTGGATGCTGTCGATTCAGAGGCCACCATATCTTCGCTTACTGTGGATGACGTGATTGCTGCCAGGAGACAACTCGCCGAAGCTCAGTCTCTAGTCCGTGAAACACTTGATCGCCTGCGTCAAAGCCAGGAGGAGAACGAGATGATCACTCGACGTCGTGATGAACTCGAGGGCCGCTTGTCCACCCTTGAAGGCGAATACGAAGAGCTCCTTGGTGCGTCTAATTACCGCCGGTTGTTTCGTGAGTTTACCCCATTTTCAAGCAGAGAAGACTATTCATGACGAGGAGACGAGTAATGCCGACATTGCAAATTCGATGGCGGAATTCAAGGTATGTCTATCGAATAAATGGAGTGGCGTTGCATCAATACATGTTCATGATGTGGTTGTTCGACGTCAGAACAAACTGGAAGCCCAATATGCCGCTCGGCGGGAAGCCAGTATCGCCGAGGTCGCCGATCTCAAACAGCAGCTCGAGCTGAAATCAAATGAAATTCGTTCCCTCAACGCCACGATTGATAGCATGAAGAATGTCAACGAAGAGTTAAAGGTATACGCTCTGCTGAACATTGTTTCGTTCGGATCTGACACTGCTACTTTGCATAGCGCGCTTTCGCGGTGACATCTGCAGGAATTGAAGGTGGGAGAAGCCTGGCTGAGAGCGCACAAGACCTGGAGCGCACCCGCAAGGCTATCAATGTTCAACTTGCAGAGTTCGAAGGTGTCAAGAAGTCGCTCATGCGGGACCTGTCGAACCGCTGTGAAAAGGTGGATTCGCTCGGTGTGCTGTGAGAGCCAATATTCACGACATCGTGACAGGTGGTCGAACTTGAGATCCAATTGGACGAGATCAAGGAACAATACAACAACGTCATTCGAAACAGTAACAGCAAGGCTCAACAGAAGAAGATGGCGTTCCTTGAACGAAATTTGGAGCAATTGACGATCGTTCAGAAGCAGGTAGGCGTTCGTTTCACTGTTCTCTCACTCTATCCCACTGGTGGCTTGCAGCTTGTGGACCAGAACTCGGCATTGAAGAAGGAAGCTGGAATCGCCGAACGGAAACTGCTTGCACGGAATGAGCGGATCCAGAATCTGGAGACCCTGCTCCAAGACGCAGACCGTCGACTAGCTGTTCAAAACCAGAAGTTTGAAACACAACTTCAATCAGTAAAAGAACGGCTCGAGCAGGCTCGTGGTGAGATTGATGCAGTAACATTTCTGGTCAGCGTCAGTTACTTACGAATGGGATGCACAGCGCAAAAAGCCTCCAACACTTCGACGTTGAGCTTCGGTCGAATTGCGAAGCCACTCCGTGGCGGCGGCGGCTCTGCTGCAGCTACGGTGATCACTGGTGGTTCTATACAAGCAGCTGGAGGAAGCGGGCCGTCGTCAGCTAACCCGTTGACCAGGATTCAAAATGAAGAAGGAGGGTAAGTGATGATTAGAGCTCCTTCGAAGCTTACGGCTGATCACTTTCTCAAACCTGCTCCTGTCTGTCATCAGAGGTGGTAAGTACGCGCATTTTTGGGTGAGAATTAAGCTGACGAGGTGAACTCTAGCGAAGCGCGCTTCGTGGTTCTTCAATGCTCGGGGAAGCTAGAGGGCGTTAGGCGTAGAATGCTGCCATCTTCGGCGTCCCGTGCATTCTGTATCTTCATTGCAATGACTTGAGATCATCTATACATACCATCGCGTATAATTCACTTTGACTGAAGGATGCCCGGATGGGAGGATAGAAATATGTATTCTATACACTAATCTGGCTCGATGACCATGTTGGGGGCCCAGTGTATGAGTCCTTGTGGCTCAGGTGTGGGTGCGGAAGGGAAAATGATCAGTTAATGCTTACATACATTGTAGATGCGGCATCGACAGATCCGAAGGTGCCGGATGCCACCTGAAAAGCGATTACGACGTCCGAAGTCGCGCGCAATGTCACGACGGAGCCGACGAGGGATCCATTTAAGCGAGACGGAAGTACTGCTATCCTACTGTCCGGCCCATGGCAGCTGCGCTGATCCAGTGCCAGGTGATGGCGGTGACCGTCGGTGACGCGTCACCTCAGGCTAGAGGATGCCCAAAGAAATGTGCACCGCGAAGAATCCGACACAGTGGCAGCAAACTAAAAAATTTTCATCGGAAATACGCGAAGGCGGGGACCTACGATGGCTGTGTGCTAATGAGGGTCATCCTGGCCTGACTTTCGGGGCAATTAGTCGAGCTAACAAGGTTCACCAGGGTTCAGGCTCTGCCAGGCGCCGCCAAGGGTCTGCCCGACGCCGAGCCCTGCGACGACTCTGCCACGCCGGCCTACTTGTCCTTTACTTTACCAAGATCGTCCGCTCATTTACTCAACCCTACTCCGCCCCGGGCAAAGTGCCGTACTGACACACTGAGTGACGGACCATTTGTGTTGCGGAACCAAATCCTTAGCGACTCAATTCCGTTCAATAATCCCGCCAGAAATTTGCTCCCACCCGGTGCTCCTTTACTTTTCTCTTTCCTTTCTTCTAACACGGCACAGTCCGAGGCGTGTCGTCCCTTGCCCCGTGTCTGAGAGAACGGCGTATATCATCTGTTCGGCATCCTGGTTTCGGTACATCATCTCTGGTGAGTCTCATCATTCACGCGTCCTTTTCCGCCTAGCGCAAATCGTGGCTTATTTACGGTAACCTGTGCTACCCTCGTCGTTCTCGACGCGCTCTTAATCGCGTCTTCGTGCCGACCCCGCTACTGTTTTAGTTCGAACGTACACATTGTCACTAAACTGTGCTCGTCTTTACAGCTAATTCATTTACGCCTCCGTTAAAAACCATAATCTCTACACCTGCTTTCTTCTTTTATTTGCGTGAGTTGCAATCCACAAACTCTCTCCGTCTCTCTCATTCTACCCTCCTCAGTGCGTGGTTAATATACATTTTCTGCGATGGTAACACATGGGGATACTTCTCGAAAACCTTCGGGATCGTCTATACGCTCCTCGGGTCATTCGCCATCTGCATCGCCGAGTAATGTATGTTGTGCATCTTTCCCCATCGAATCTCACCGAATACCCCTTCAAGGCTCATCCACAGGGAAATTTTACGCCAGCGACTGCGCCTAACATGTTTGGGGTCGGGATGGGCGCTGGACCCGCGCTCAAGGGTCTCAACTCTGGTTGGCAGGTTTGTCCGACACTTATTGTCGCAACGCGTGTCACTTAGGTTTATTATCAGGTCTGGGGATCCACCACCCCGGCATCCAAGAGGAACGCTTCTATTTCTTCTGCGGCGAGTGTTAACGACCTTTCGCCCTCGCAAGGGGAAAACGCATACCGTTCTAGTATTGGGGAGAGTTGGTCGGCACCGAGGCCATCCAGTGGTACTTGGGATGAGTTGAGCGGGAGCCCGCAGAAAAAGGAGTTTTCTCAGTTGGTCAGTAACTGAGAGTTCGCTGAACATGCCTGCTGAGTTCATGGTAGGACGCGAATTCTCCACTTTCCTTACATCATGCACGACAGAGGCAAGCAACAGTGGTTCAGGCAGCTGCGCTATCGGGGGCTCGAATTGTAAGTTTCTTTCCGTCGTTATCAGCAACATTTTGACGCAGATTCTGTCTTCTAAGGACGATCGTTCTTCAGCGAAGGGCGGGCAATTCTCCCCGCAGAGGTTCGATAATGCACTTGGGAAGGAGGCACCTGTGTCCAGCAGGTATCCTTCGCCGTCAAATCCCACTTACGGATCCTCCTCGTTCTCAGGGCAAAACGGAACGTTCGATGTCACGTCCATGGTCGAGAACGAACTATCACTGGGCCTCAGGGGCATGGCCGTTGAGGACGACCACGTCAACAACCCGTACCGTCAACCGTCTGTTGCTTCCCAGCCGAACGGTGTTTCCCATCACTCTGTTTCTCCCCAGGTGCGACCATCCCCCATGGTTCAAGGTCGAACACCGTATGGCGGTTACCCTCAAGCAGATTATTCTTCCTACTATACCAACGGTACACCACGCGACCCTTACATGGACTATGGATATGGATATAGTACACCGGCGGACCACTCGATATATTCCGGCGCTGGTGGCATGAACAGTAACTCGACTGCGAATGTATACCCAGGCGTATCCCCACAAAACCTACATCCTAATGCTTCCGCTGGCCAACAATCTGGCCTATATTACGATTACTCTGCCGCTGCTCGGTCACCCTCGCAGTATTACTACCCTACGCACCATCAAGCGATGGTCTATCCTACAATTCCATCAATCTCTCCAATACCCACCCCACAGATAAGTGCTGCAGTACCCACTAGTATACAGGACAAAAAGCAGGTATGTATCTGCCTCGGTTTAGTTGAACGCCCTCTCACATTTTGCATAAGTATGGTCTTCAACAACAGGTGAGAACAGAAACGATGAAGGATGATTTACTTAGTCTTCAACTTCGCCAGGTTTACGCGGCGGCGGCGTTGGAATATGGTACTCAACTACCTTTCGTTCTCCCTGGCGGTGCGCTGTATGGTCACGCTGGCCTGAATCCACCCGGAATTCAATTTTATCATCAAGCCATGCATCCCGGACGTCGTCACGATGATGTCACCTCGGCCTTGCGAAGTCCGTTACTGGACGAGTTCAGAGCTAACAAGTCACGGAAGTGGGACCTAAGGGTAGGTCGTGCTACAGATCTCAAAATAGTTACTAATTTTGTGACAGGATATCTTCGGCTATATTGTCGAATTTAGCGGTGACCAACATGGTTCCCGATTCATCCAGCAAAAACTGGAGACAGCGACATCAGAGGAGAAGCAGATCGTCTTTGATGAGATTGTACCCGATAATGCGCTACAATTGATCCAGGATGTCTTTGGCAACTATGTGAGTCTCATTGTAGGTGCTTTTCTGGCATTGGTCTTATCTTCGGACAGGTGATTCAGAAACTATTTGAGCATGGAACACAAGTTCAGAAAACCGTACTAGCCAACACTATGGAAGGACATATTCTTCCGCTGTCTCTACAAATGTACGGTTGTCGTGTCGTGCAAAAGGTACGATTGCAACCGACTCAATGCGGCGTCGCTAACCGTGTTTCACAGGCAGTTGAGTTCGTTCTTCCGGAGCAACAAGGAACCTTTGTGAGAGAGCTAGAACCCCACGTGCTCAAATGTGTCAAGGATGCGAACGGTAATCATGTCATCCAGAAATTGGTCGAGCGCGTGTCATCCGAACGCCTGGGTTTTGTGCAATCATTTCGCGGCAACGTGTATGACTTGTCAACACATCCATACGGCTGTCGAGTTCTCCAGCGCTGTTTCGAGCATCTACCTGAAGAACAAACTCGCACGTTGATGGACGAATTACACAAGTACATGATCAACCTTATGCAAGATCAGTTCGGGGTACGTGACCTCCCCTTTCAATGTACGACCGAGTCCTTCATTGATACGCCGCCAGAACTATGTGGTTCAGTTCGTTCTCGAGCAGGGAAAACCTCACGATCGTTGTCAAGTCATCGCCAAACTTCGCGGTCAGATGCTTAACATGGCGCGACATAAATTTGCGTCGAATGTTTGCGAGAAGGCACTTGTCACCGCTACTCCGGAGGAGCGACGTGCTTTAGTTGATGAAATTATCGCCCTCAAACCTGATGGTGTCAGTCCCATTGTGTCGATGATGAAGGACCAATTCGCCAGTACGTCGTTCAAGGAGTTGATGACAGTGACTAAATGACACATGTTAAGATTACGTGCTACAACGAGCGCTCACGGTCGCCGATCAAGACCAGAAAGACCAGCTTGTAAACAAGATCCGTCCTCAGCTCGTTAGCATGCGCCGTTATTCGAGTGCTTACAGCAAGCATTTGATTTCGAGTATGTCGTTCCATTTGCACTGCGATCTGAGCTTACGAATGTCATAGTCGAGCGTCTCTTGGAACGCACTGTCAATGCTTCCAAGGTATCATCGGACAAGCCAACAGACTATCCCTCCCTCTTGCAAAATTAGTCAAGCTAGTGACGTGCGCCATCTGCCTTCATCCGTGTCCATGTTTCCATGTCCCGTGCTCACTTCCATTTCCATTTCCCCGCTGTCCTGCCTTTGATCGCAATGCTATGGTACAACCACATCATCCCATTCCTCTCATTTTGCACTCACAATCTATTACCCTCGCAATGAACATTCGTAATGCAATCTTTCTCCCATTCACTCACTTAAGGTCGGAAACATGCATTTTGTCTCCTTCGCTGTCCATATTATACTTTGCTTCACATTGCTATCACTTGCGAACATTTCGGTCGGTTCAATGACTGGTAACTACCTACCCCTGTCTTGACCCAAGATTTGTCCGTACACATTACATCGGGTGATTATAATCGTCGAGCCGTTTCTGGCAGGGCAAGCGTGGCCAAACAAGGCTCATTGAAGGTGCTTCCGGCAGCGGTGACTTGCGGACCCATCAAAAAACCGGTACAACACGTCGGTTCATTTTGCAGCTCAGACACGTTGTAGCCATGAGCACCGTCGAAGCTGCAGCGTCACTTTTCGGTTCGGAGGATGGCGATTCTGGGCCCGACCCTTTTGCGGTCATTGGGAACGAGGTACCTGACACGACACCACCCCACGATGAGCAACAGATCCATACTTCGTCCGGTTCGTTCCAAATGGGTCAGGACACTTCTTCTTGGTTCGCAGAACAAATGTATCCAGACGCTCAGCAGGAGCAGCATGACTCCTGGTCTATTCCGACTGCTTGGGAAGCCTCTTCTGACCAATCCCGCCGTCCCCGCAGCGTGTTGTCGTCCAACGACCACCAGCAACGTTACCTTCCCGGAACTAATGCGTACGAACCGCACTCACTTCCACCAGGTTGGTGAATCGTTCGTCTCTTTTACTTCCTTCCCTCAGTTCACATGTCGCACAGTAGCCACGACGGCCCACCAGAACACTCCTGCTTCTTATGGGCCGTACAACCCCATCCCTCCTGCTCATTACCAGCCATACAACAGCAGTCAATATCCCGCCCAACAAACTTCATGTGATCCATACAAGCCGACCACGACCACGCCTAATCCGTGTGCACCTCGGAAACCGGAAAGTCAGCTTTCTGCAGTAGTTACGCAACCTGGCAACCGCAGCCCTGTCTCTCGCTCTGTAACATCACCGTACTCGTCTTCGTTCGCAGTCGCTTCACCCCAACAGCCCCCGAACGGTGTTCCTGCTCAAGCTTCCAAGCCGCCCTCTGCCCCTACCGCGGCCGAATTTAGACCAAAGACAACGAATGCCTACGATCCTCCACTTCCGCCACCGAAGGTACATAGGACTACATCCCCAAGTGCCCTTCGCTTCACAAGCAACTCGCAAGGCCCAGTTTCTCAGATTTTTCAGCCTCCCTCCATAAACCCGTGCGATCACAGGCCTATGCCTGCGCCTCCGAGAACAATGTCTCCTAGTTCCATCCGATCAGCATCCCCGGCATCAGGTTCTTTCGCACCGTCGAAGGCCATCTCGGTCCACACATCATCCCAGTTCCGGGCTAGGTCTATGTCGAATGGTTCAATCTTGTCTTCCCAAGGTGTCCCGGATCATGTTCAGCCTCGAAAGGAGTACGGGCTCGGCTTTGGTGCTCACATCACGGAACCGAGTTTATATGGTAGTCAATGTCATCACCCCGTTGAACAGGACATCCATCCTGTCTCACGTGCACCTCGCCTACCATATGCGCCTTCACCCTCGCTTTTAGGTTCAAACGATCCCTTGGGCCGAACGTCTTCTGGAGCACCGGTCATAAGCTTTGGATTTGGTGGCAAGGTTCTTACTTGTTTCCACAGCACTGCAGACTTGAATACCGGATTTGACGTCGCGCTCTCGTCTCGCTGCACAACCAACGTGACAATCCGTGTCTTGCATCAGTTATTACCCGATTATGTGTCCGAAGCCAAGATAACGGAGTATCCTGGACCGTTGTTCTCTGATCCTGGTACTCCCGTTACAAGTCTCGTGCGTACTGGAACGTCGCAATTGAAGACGAAGAAAGCTCGTGTGATCAAGTATCTCGAAGAACGCGCTGCAGACATCTCACGCGGGACGATGTATATATCTGATAACATCGAAAGACAGCGTCTAGAGGGAAAGCTAGCGTTGGCTCAGTTGCTAAAGATCATGGTTGAAAATGATGGCGCGCTATCCGGAAGGTATTGAACATGCACGACGGTGCATATCTGTTACTAAAGCATACACCGTAGCCCAGCGGTCGATAGCGCAGTCCGCGTTGCATTATTGCCGCGTATCTCTGACACCATGGACATGTCCGGTAATGACAGGCCAGTTACCCTTGCGGCTCCGCCTCTCACGTCTCCCATGTCCAATGTTTATGGCAAGGCAATGATGCATTCTCCCGTCAAGGAGACGCCTATTTCGGTCTCTACACTCCTTCCATCCTCTTTGAACAAGATACAGGAGTTTCTTGTGCGAGGAGAGCGCCGCCAGGCCTATCATTATGCTCTAGACGAGAAATTATGGGCGCATGCAATGATCATTGCAAGCAGTGTCGACAAGGAGGCATGGAAGGAGGTAGTCAACGAGTTCCTGAAAACCGAACTGGGCGTTTGCGAGACTCTTCAACGTGGCACTCTAATCAATGGCAAGGGCAGCACGTCCTGGCCAACCAATGGACGCGAATGGCTGCGAGTTACGTATAGTGCATTTTCAGGTCAAGGTCCTAACGCAGGTATGTGATATGTTGCCAACTCAGGAGTAGACTGACGCACGGTCCGCAGTTCAAGAGCTTGTTCCCATGAACTTACTATCGAGAGCAGCGACTGGTTTGCAAGTCCCTATTCCCACGTCATCGCATATCGCACCTTTGTCCCCACACTTCCTACCAACAGCGGCTGCTTCACAGACCCCTGTGGAGTGCCTTTCAAAGTGGCCCGAGATTGCAGCAAGTATTGTGTCCAGCCCTCTAAGTCCAGAGCACTCGGCGGCGCTGTCGGCCCTTGGGGATTGCTTGTTATCCCATGATCTTGTCGAAGGTGCTCACGTTTGGTGCGTGAATCTAGTCCTATCTTCCTGAATCATATCCAACGTTCTTTTCCAGCTATCTACTCTCCCCTCAGACGTCGGTCATGGGCGGCTTAGGTGGTCCCAGTACTCGGCTGGTGTTATTGGGTTCGCAGGCTCCGCACATCAATCCAGCATTTTTCAGGGATCCAGATCCAATCATATTCACTGAGATCGCAGAATTTGCATTGTCTTTGAAGGCGCCCAACAAAGGCCAGGAGCCTTTCCATGGTTTTCCCCACCTTCAAGCTTATAAATTTATTCGGGCGGCGTATCTTGTCGACATTGGACATGTTCAAGGCGCTACCAGGTATACACAGGAGTTTCCATTACACAAGATTTGTGTTCTGACTATCTTTGTCAGGTACTGCGAAGCAATTACTGCAGCAATGGGCCGACCATCCACATACTTCACTCCTGCGCTGACGGAGGGATTGAAGCAACTCGCTGACCGGCTACTTGGTTCACCTCATATAGACAAATCTACTTCGTGGATGGGCGGAAAAGTGAACAAACCTTCACTGGACAGTATTGGTAATTGGCTTGAAGTACGCCTCACCAAATTTATTGCCGGAGAAGGCAACGAAACACTTCCCCCTGCAAGTGAGCTTTCGAAGGCCCAATTTGCTGGCCCTTTCTCGAGCTACAGCTCTATCTCTTCGGCAACGACGTCAGCAAGTCCATCTCCCCCACCTACAGTTATCGACCCGCACATTATGTCGGCAACGCACCCACCCAGGCGGAGCGGCTCCGCAATGGCTTTGCCTTCCATGACCATGCACGTCCCTGTTGACAGAGCGTCCTCTGCTATGGAATATTACCGCCCCACGAGGCATGCATCACCTGCCCCTAAAACTGCACCACTCCACCCGACGGGGTATCACCACTTGCCGAACACCACCCAGGCAAGCGCATCTTCGGTAGCCAACGGATACGCTGTTGCGCATGGGAGTGCACCGTCCTCGCGAAAGACATCATTGGAGATGACAGCAGAGGAAGGTTCAGAGGCGCAGAACGGTTCACGCGGCCAACGAGATTTGTATGAAGAAGAAGAGCGTCGACCAAGCACCTTGGACAGTCAAGATTCAAGTGGCTGGTGGAACTCACTCGGCACCGATCCCGCGCCGACACCTACTGTTGCTACGTTTCACCGCGTCGATAACGTAAGTGAGCTGGGAGAGGGATTCATTTCCTTGATGGATGAACCTGCACTATCAATGACGCCAAATATATCCACTCCGTCCCGGCAGCAGATGGAGAGTGGATTTGATGAAGCAGACGATCTTGGATTGGGAAATAGTGCGCACAGGAAAAATCTGAATGTACCTGTGAGGACGACCGAAGGTAATCCAGCATCTGAACCGGCCCAAGATGCCAAGGCAGATGAAAACCGAGGTGAGCTACATCCGTGACCCACTTTGTCATGATTTTGATTTTGATCCTACCAGTTGACGCTCAACCTCCTGCAACTGCCTCGACGTCCTGGTTCAGTCGGTTTTGGAAGCGGTCTGATACGCCGGGAGCAGTCAAAGCCAACCTCGGCGAAGAGACGAGTTTCTACTACGACAAAGAGCTGAAACGTTGGGTGAACGAGAAGGCGAATAACTTCCACCTCCTGCCCTTGTAGATTCTCACCCTTTTCCAGACTGTAGCAGAAACTGCGCAGCCGTCGGCCCCACCGCCGCCGCCTGCAAGGGCGCAGACTGCCTCTCCTAGCGTGAGCGGCTCTCGTTGCAATGGAACGTCTAGCGGGTCCCTCGCCCCCCCTCACCCACCTCCGCCAAGAACCGCATCCGCGATTGATTTAAGCACGTCTCCGACTTTCAAAGTCCCTATGCGTGCGCGATCAAACTTGGTACCTACTGACGTTGCATCCATGCCAAACACACCTGCAACGAGTAGCCTTCCGAATTCGCCTCCCATGGGACGTTCGCGGTCACAGGCTCCGAAGAAGAACGTGAGGAGTAGATACGTCGATGTATTTCAGCAGGACGGACGCTAAGTGTTGCATGGTGGGAGGAAGCCTTGGTTGTCTTGGTTTAGACGATGTCTTCATACATACCAATACTTATGTCACTCTTTTTATTGCGTTCTTGTTGGATCTTTTCTATCTATCACGCTTTTATTGCAGTATCATTGTACTGGGACCAACACAGCAGGCTCTTGTGGGATACGAATTGAAGAAGTATCCTCGTGACGCATGACTAGAATAAGAGTTTGAAAGGGTACCCTGGTCGCTTCTAATCAGCATCACGACGAAGCAGAACGAACGAAACGTACCCCTGTTCTTGAGGCGGAACAATGATACCAAGATGGAGAAAACGAGGAAATTGACGAACGTCCAAAGGTATACCTGCGTCCGTTGCCGCGCAGGGGACTTTTGGTATGGTGTGACTGTAGTCAGCATCAAGAACGACGCTGCCAGAAGACCATCTTTACGACGACGTAAACGAGCTAGCTTTGCGAAGAGCACGAGACACTCACAAATCATCGACACGACCTGGACCTCTTGGCCAAACTGGGTCTGGAAACCGCCCGCGATCCAACCGCCGTCGTGACCTACCCATGGGACACCACGGATACGAGTAAACATGAAACCGGACGTCATGACGAGCGACACGAGAACGGTTCCGGCAGCCCATACCCAACGGTTATGAATCACGGGGCGTATGAAGCGGAAGACGAGCGTGGCGATGGGAATGAGGGAAATGAATGTACCAAGTTTGGACCAGTTTATGGGGGCCCTGTAGGGAATTGGGACGGGGGTGTGGATGGACAACTGCTCTGCCAGAGGGCCGGCTTCGAAGCCGCTGTGCACGCTGAGTATGACGTCGACAGAGAAGAAGTGGGGCGTACTTTGAGAAATCGTATTTGAACGGGTTGGCCGCGTTTTTGGCGTTGGGGCCCTCTGTAGCAGGGTAGACATGAACCACGGGTGCGGAGTTGAGCTGGAGCTGTGAACGGCAGTCAGGGTAGTTGGACGGACGACCGGGACAGAGAGGTACTTTTTGGAAGACCTTGATGGTTTCATCGAATTCGGCGGTAGCAAAGAAGTGGGAGTCGCGGTGTTGTTGGGGGACGGAGGACCAGGCTTTGGCGACGGCGCTGAAGGAGGGATCGAACTCCCTGGGGGAGGAGCGGGTGTGAGCGGGGCCTGGGGGTCGGGACGCGGGACTCACTTGCACGGGACACATCTGCGCTGGGGGTTGAGTGCGGTGAAGTGGATGGAGGCAGACCAGGTGCGCTTCGGGGCGGTGAGGATGTCGAAGAGGCGGTCGTCGAGACGGATGACGCCGTCGCCTGCCGCGGCGAGGCGGACGAGCTCGTCGTGCGGGGCGACGGCGAGGGCGACGGGGAGGAGGGCGAGGAGGGACCAACGCATCGGGTTGAGTTACGTGGGAACCGGAGACGCTCGTTGACCATGTCTCATGCGCTGCTCCTGCGCCTGTTTCTCTCGCCGTCCTTCTTCTCGGTGCACGTCGCGCTGCGATACCTGATGCTGTACGCGGACAACATCGGGATCACCTACTACCTCTCTCGCAGGCTCGCCGATCTCGACGTCCACGAGCTGCGCGACGTCTGGGGCTTCGTCTGGTGCGCACCCTCTCCCCCCCTCCTCCCCTCCTCACCCCCCCTCAGCCATCTCCTCGTCACTCGCCCCTCCAAGTCTCGTGCCCTCGAGTGTTTCGTAGTCGACATCGCCCAGCGGTCCACGCACATCGCCATGCTCGTCAGTCCATTTGACGTCTTCACACTTGTCCAGCCCACTCATGGCCCTCAAGACCCTGTGGTTCATGCAAGCCTCCCTTCAGGACTTTTCGGCCATCCCGACTTCACAGTCCTTCCTCGTCTGTCAGAGGACCCTCCATCGATGCCACGAAATCATCTTTGCCGAGCTCCCTTCCCCTCCCTCGGGTCCGTATTCTGCCTTGGCCCCGTCTACCCGTTCTCCGTTCGCACGGAGGAAGGTCAAGCCACGCGTAGAACCTGCCCTGGTTGGTATCGGCCTCGTCCTGGCAGGTGCTCCCTCCATGCCCGCCCTCACAGACGTCATGGGCCAAGTCGCCTTGCAGCAAGGCCGGGCAGACGACGATGGTGCGAGCCTCCGTAGTCTCGAGGCAGACGACGATCTCGTACACGACATCCCCCCCAATCAAGACTCGGCCGAAGACGACGACAACCCGTCCGAGTCGGGTGCGAAACCCGACGGTGAAAACGCAGATGAATCAGAGACACCAGCTGTACATGATCGGGAGAAGAACGCTCCAACGCGGTCGATCCCCCATCGGCGCACTGTCCTTGCTGCCCAAACTAGTCCTGCTTTCGTTAACCTGCATCGGTCCCGGCCGTCAGAAGACCCCCTCGACCAGCAGGATACCACCCTTGCTCGCGCTTCGAGCCCATATCAGTCCTCACCCTCGATATCTTCCTCCTCATCTCCCGTCGGGCGAAATACGACCACTACGGCTGACGCTCTCCTGCAGAGGTACGACCTACTGTCTCAATCTCATCTCTTGAGAAGCCAGTATTGTCGCTCAGAGGTGCGTACGCCGATATGCGCTTCGACGCTAGAAGCTTACGTCGGCTTTGTTTAGGTCCAGTTCATTCTTACGCTCGAGAGTATATCCAATCGCCTCTTGGTAGTGCCTAAACCTGCACGCGTCAGTGCTTTGAGAGCTGAATTGACCGCTCTGAATCACCAGCTTCCTGCAGAAGTTCGTGTCTTCCGCAAACATTCTGTGACGAGCTTTTCATCCTGCATTTCATTAGGTTTGCATGCCAATGTGGTGTTGTTCTTCATCCGATACCCATGATTTTACTGCGCTCTCTGCCAACACCCAATCTCATCACAAAATCGTCCGCATCCCACCTGGCGAAGCCGTTGTCCTCAACTCTGCCGAACGAGCGCCGTATCTTCTTCTCATAGAAATTCTGCACGATGACCTTAACTTTGACCCTTCCAAGCGCGGTAACAAGGACATCCTCAAACGCATTGTTTCGAAGGAGAACGAGAGAGAGGGCGCCTCGAAAGAGCTCGTGACGTTCGGGAGCACGAGGACGCGACCCTCTGCCGTCATGGATACCGTCGTGAGATCCGAGCAAGTTCTAGGGAAAGATACTGCTGACCTCCAAGACGGAGGAATCACGGACGACGCCGACACACCACGGGGAAGTAATACCCCGTTGCCTGTCTCGGACGACGAAGAAATAGATCTTGTAGAACAAGTATATGGGGAAGGGCGGTCGCTTCGCGGCGCGATTGACCTCACAGAAACGATTATTCTGCCGCCTACTCCTAAGAATCGGGAACTCGAGCTTGCCACTTGGTCCCGTGGCTCCCCACTACCATCGTCCCTCATGGCAGAACAAGATGCAGTGCCTACGCCTATTACGAGTTCTCGTTCGACATCTACACCACATTTATCAGACTCTCTTCGTTCCCCCAGTGTGGTTACGAGTGGAGGGGAGCGTATGTTGTCACTCGACGACTATTCAGAGCGAATGCGAACAGCAGCGATTATGCTTGCCCAGTTAAATGCCAGCCTTGTTCGTGAAACCGTGACGCTGCTACCCAAACCAATGGGACATGGCGCGGACACGCCTCGCGAGAAAGTGCAAGATATATCGTCTCCTTCGTCAGGTTCCCTCAGTTGGTTACCAGGCTCGAACTGGCTTGGAGTCGGAACATCCGACGGAACATCAAGGGGACCGGTTCATCCTTCGCTTGGGGGCAATTGCAGTCCTCATGACACTACTACCCCCGCTCCTGTCACGCGCATGCGCATCCAATATGCCGAAGCTGCGACGATCCGGGACCGTATTATGCAAGAGATGCTCGCACTCGAGGAGGAACGCATGGCTCGGATGCGTGAAGGTGACGTCGATTTCAAAGAACCAGGTAGTGGTGTTATGAAGACGGCCGAGGACGAACGCATCATCAAGAGAGAACTAAGTAAAGTTGACCCGTCTGCGGTGGTGTTCAGTGAGACTTGGGTTGCCAAAAAGGTACGTGAAACTTGTATGTTAGTTCACCGTATCGACGTCTGGTTCAGAGTCGAATACGGCACAATTCACCTTATGGGCACTTAGGTGCGGAACGTCGGATGTTCTTTGCGTGAGTCCTTCGTGAGCTTAGATATTGGTAGCAAACTGGGACTGTGTCTCTGTTATCGTGAAAACGGGTGGGGATCTGCGACAAGAGCAGCTTGCTGTGCAACTGATCCGAGAATTCGAGCGGATATGGGAAGAAGAGAGCTGTCAATGCTGGGTTCGATAGTGAGTATGTGGCATTTGCCCGGATTGTTCATAACTTATAAATTAGCTTCCGCATCCTCATCACGGGGGCATCGTCAGGTTTAGTCGAGACAATCACGGACGCCGTATCTATCCATTCGATCAAGAAGGCTGAATATGCACGGCGTCTGGCCGAAGGTCGATTGGGCTATGTAACGTTGTTGGACCACTTCAAATCCACATATGGAGACCCCTCGACGGCCAAGTTCGTGCGGGCACAACGCCACTTTGCAAAGTCGCTGGCAGGTGGGTCGTTTTCTGCCTGGGGTCTGCACGATCGTGGGAGACAATAATTCGTTCAGGCTACTCGATCGTAACGTACCTCCTTCAAATAAAAGACCGCCACAACGGCAACATCCTACTCGACAGAGAAGGCCGTCTCATCCACATCGATTTTGGGTTCATGCTCTCGAATTCACCTGGGAACATCGGATTCGAAGCTGCTCCTTTCAAATTATCTCCAGAATATGTCGAGGTTCTAGGTGGCGTCACTGGTGAGGCCTTTTTGGAATTTAGAAGGTTGTTCCGGGAGGGATTCGAAGTCGCAAGGAAACACTGTGACCGGATTATCAGTGAGTTACCTACTCGTTTCAACTTGAGGTATCTTGACGTGTCTTCGTGCAGCTTTGGTAGAGCTGATGCAGAAAGGTACTTGGACGATTACCAAAAACACTGACAGTTTGTTCACTCGTCTTCGTAGACTCCACTCTCCCCTGTTTTGCTGCTTTTGGCGACCAAACAGCCAGCCAACTTCGAGACCGTTTCCAACCAGCTCTCACACACTCCCTTGTCGGGGAATATGTGGATCGACTCATTGATAGTTCCTTGGGCTCCAACTGGACACGCCTCTATGACTCGGTGAGTATTTATATTTCTCTCGTTCATAGTCCAGGTCATTTCATTGACGTCCTCCACCATAGTTCCAATACTATTCGCAGTCGATTCTCTGAGTTTGCTGCCCTTGCATGCATAGCTCTAGCTTGCCCTTGGCTCATACTATATTGCTCACCATGCATGTATGCAGGTTGTAGCAGTGAACGTCATCTACGATAATGGTTTGCGAAACTTGATCGAATGAATGCTGAGTTAGGCTGATAACCACTGGCTTATGATAAAAAGCGATCCAGGTAGTCCAAACGGAGGACAGGAGCAAGTACATGAGATGCGTGCTATGCGAAATCTGCGATCACCTAAACAGCGCGTCGTATTTGTTCAAGCACGAATACCACTCGTAATCTTTGAAAGACGTCAACCCTTGTCCTCAAAAAGACTTCCGGACGGAAAAACGGACCAAAATTCTGATCTGGGTCACACCAGCACCGATTTTTGGAGTGCACATCGCCTTGAGGACAATGTTGGAAGGGCTCGTGACGATACCCGATGTCGTCGAAAAAGTGAATCTGGTCCTTCCGCGCGAAAAGAGCCGCGCCTATACTATGTACCGGCGCATCGCCCCATCGCTGTAGGCGTGTAAGTCCTCGACTTCCTCCTTCGAATACCAGTCCCAAAGTGTTCAACGACGAAGACGCACCTCGTAGTAGAAACCACCTTTTTCATCCAAGTAGTCAAAGAACTTGGAATAAGCTTCATCTCTCCAAAAGTCCATATCTGCTATCTCAAAGTTACTCCAGACTGACGTAGCTTAAAATCAGTAACCAAAACACGTGGGCGTGCACAAACTCACAATGACAACGGTTATAAGATTCCCCTCCATCGTCGGTGAGGAAGCCCATGGCGTTATCTGTGGGTAGCAGCCCAGGGTTCTCATTGATGAAGGCTAAAAGATCTGTCTTTTTCATGTTACGAAACTCTAACTGGCAGGCGTACCCTTGACATGAGGCCACAAAGTGGGGATAGTGGCGGGATACTCGAACAGTGAGATGGTGAACCCTATATTAATGCAAGATATGCTGAGTGACTTGGTTGCAAACGGAGGATCTCACCATAAACTTTCTGACGATCCTGCATCAGTAAGAAAGGGTCGTAGTCGACGTCACAGAAGAGTTTAACATCGGGTCTATTGGAAACGCGATCAATCCATGTATTTGATCGGAGGACGAT
>JBBPLT010000272.1:0-35454 GCA_038089955.1 Strobilomyces dryophilus | reverse complement strand
TCGCGCTGCCTTCGGCAGCGCTCGTGCGGCCTCCTAACCTCCTAACCTAACCTAATCCAAGATGGGAACTCATATGGATAGCAGCATGTTGTCTCAGGACGTGAGGAGAAAGTAGGAGGGATCGGGGCACGGTCATGTTGTGGCGTGGGAACGGGGCGGTCTGCAGAACGCCTGGGCCACCTATGGATAGGGTACATGGGCCCGACACGTCCGACGAAACCATGCATGGCCGCCCAAAAGTAAGCCCCTGCCGTCGGAGTGCCCTGGAGGATCTGCTGCACTTCAAATTTGAGACGGCATTGGTCTGAAATGCTAGAACTACACCGTCCTGCTGCACCCAGGGACCACGAACGAGCCTTGTGGAACCCAGTCACGAGGTAGAAGGAATCGTTGTCGACGAAACGGCCCGCCGTCTCCGTGATGCTCTCGTACCAATCTGCCCCGTGTCGAATCGCTTCACGCAAGAACTTTCTTTCGTTTCCTAAGTCACAGCTTTCGGCGCCATCTGGCAAGATGAGGACTGCACCATCATCTTCCACGGACAAGCTGAATTCGTACTCGGCCCTTCAACAACAATATCTTCCAGAGGTCACTGAGCTGCAATGGAATCAAACGCACCTTTGCGGCATTTGGTCACAACTATGAATATTTTGGGACGTCAATTCCACAATGTCGCTTGACAAGAAGCTGTGAAGAGACACAGCTTCACGCTGGGTAACGAGGTCGGCTTCCGGGTCTAGGAAAATCGGTGCAAGGGACTTTGGAATGAGTTCGGGATATGGTTGCCTGCTGCGGGATTGGGTAATATTGAACAGTACGTCGAAGCTGGCGTCGATCGGCAAGACAATGCCGACGTCCCCAATTTTCAGTCCCTCCCGCTGATAATCTTCAGGTAGCTCTGCCTTGAGCTGTGGAGTCCATAATGGATATCCATAAGCTCCGAACAGGTATCTTGAGTACACTTCATGGGGGCGGAAGGACATGGTATCGTAACTTCACACACTCACGCTGTTTTGCCATAGGGCACTGTGCCGGTCAATATATTTCAACTGAACACAAATAGAACGGGTACGACGAACAAAACACCACGCCTAGACTCCAAGGGGGTAACCCAGACCTATCTCATAGCTATGCTTCACATTTCCAGTCTATGACCTGACTAGACCATTGACGGCCCGGCCGAAGGATACAAATCCCGGGCACGCAAACGGGTCACATGTGACATGAGGATGCTCGCATCCTCCAGATGTGTGAAGTAGATCACAAATAGGAGCATCCCAGCGGTACCCAAGATGGCGAGGAAGGTACTGATTCTGCTGGTGCTCTTGAAGGCAATAGTGAAGAATTGGGCAATGAGGAGGCCGATAGCCCACAGATAACCTGCCCTGGGAAGACTATACACGACTGATAATGGAAGGAACCCGGCGACATTCGATTTGGCGAAACGTAGGTAGCGGGCCTGGACAACGAATCAGCGCACGACACAGCAAGATAGAAAAACGACAGACGCCGACAGCGGCACTCGATTCTGTGAACTGCTGGTGCCTAAGATGGAGGCAAGATGCAGACATGATACTAAGTGTGCAGGAAAGAAGTGGTGGGATCGATGCGGTCATTGTGCCACCACGCACGTTCGCGAGCAGAAGGCTAGCCCTGGACATTCATCTCTGAGACATTCATGTATGTCAGATTTCTTCGGACTTACATGAACACAAAAAGGCTCTAGATGTCATACGTCAACAAAGCCGAACCCAGTTCTATACGGCTAACATACCAAAGATAAACTGGATGTCCAATCAGTGAGGCAGATAGACATGAAGCGTGTCCACTGGTCCGCATATACTCGTTCATTCATGTATAGCTCATCCAGGAGGTTAGTGTAATACAGAGGGATACCCCATAATAGTGAATTAGCGGCGACGGTCAGCCATTTATGCTGAACAACATCGATAGAGTACATTTCTTGTAACCTGTGAAGCTGAGCTGGTTCTTGCCCATAGAATGTCATGAAACGTTGGTTCGCTGTGAGGCACGCTGAGCGAGCGCATACTGTACAAGCCTCAAATCGTACCTATGGCACTGGAGAGACGTGCTAATGTAGCTCCGTCAGAAACAAGGAGATAGGGAGATCCATCATTCTTACCAGAGTAACAAAGAGTATATCCATCGACGTAGCGTCCTGTAACACACGCCTGGTGTCAGGAACACTCAAAGTTTCACAGGACTAGCTTCACCTCTCTTCCTCGACAGCAGCTCCAGAAAGTGCCTACATGTGTCCGCTGTGTAGGGAAATGTTGAGGTCATCAACGTCAGTCTGTCTGTGGTCTCCTGTTTGCGGGTTGAGCAAACCTATGCAGGTACGATGCGACTTACCCGCTTGACCATGAGAAATAACGTTGTAAAGATCATCTACCAGTCGAGAAAACCGCTCCTCAAGGGGGTCGTGATGCATAGAAAAATATTCGACGTGAACCCAATACAGTCGCTCCAGCTGCACTTATGTCCGAGCGTGAGACACGGCGACACAAACGACGTAATTGAACCGCACCCAGATGCGAAGAAGACGCCGCTGGGGGGATATCAAGGAATCCAGTAGAGACATACTCAAGCCAGAACAAGCTTCTGCCAGTATGGTCGACGAAGTAGTAGTTGCACGTGTCGTCTCCCAGCTCCAAGAATAGTTCGCATCCAGGAGGTATTTTGATATCGTGACGATGCAGCTCGCGGTTCACGGCTGCCACGCAATCACGAATTTGACCTTGTACCTGAACGTCCTTGACGTCAGACTCGGTAACGACGCGAAAGGCAAATTCGTTGCTGAGTACGAAGTAGCGCTGTCCCTCTGGATGTATGAAGCGTTGCCAGTTGGGAGACAGTGAAGAACTTGATTGAGCTGATGCATCAGACGAATCACAGCCGAACAACAGTCCTACAACTGACCTGCTAGTACGGGAAGCCGGTCCACGGACAATAACTTGTGGGCACAGCTGAGCGCTAAAATGGGCAGCAATCGCTTATTTATGGATCAGAGCAGGTGATGCTAGTCCAAGGCTTACTAGTTTGAGTTGTCATTGTATCGCCTGGTATTCAAGGAAATCGTTGGATTGAGTCTATAGTGCGATTGCATCTTGTGCTCTCAACGGAAGGTTTGTTCTCCACTGCCCACGCTACGAGCGCATGTCCCCATGTGATTAGCTAAGCAACAGTGAGTCCAAAAATTTGACTTTGTGATGAAATGGGGCTGCAAATTCATCGATGATCTGCCAAGTACAGTATAAAGGGCCGCTCTAAGTGCCCTAACACATCGTGTACTTCTCCCCTCAACGTTCAACGACTTAAATTCCTATACAGTAACCTGCTACAATCGACAGCGTGATCGAAAAAACGTCCGATGCATGTGTGTATGTGTGACAAAAAGAGCATGATGAGTAGGAAGAAAAAAATGAAATGAAACGTGGATCGTCACGTCCGTCCGCGTGACACCGACGATGCAAAGCACGACGTCCGTTGCGCGTCGCGAGCGCGGTTCCTCAGGTATGACCGCGCAAGAAAAAAAAAAAAGGCTCACGAGCCCCTCGAACGAACGAGGACACGGTTCAATCCAACACCTCAAACCGTCCCCTCTTTCCCTCCCTCCCCTCCCCCTCCCCGTCCAACCCGCGCTTCTCCCCGACCCCGACTCCGACCCCAACGCCGAGCCCGACCTCCATTCCCTCGAACCCCCCCAGCTCGGGGACCCCGATCCCCATCAAGTTCTCTCCGCTCACGAGGTCCTTGAGGATCGCTTGATATCGCTCGTCCGACAGTCCCAGGCCTACCAACGGATCTATCCGTCCGTCGTCGTCGTAACTCGACGCCGACGCCGTCGTGGCGCCCACGGCGAGCGTCTCGTCCAATGTCCCGTCCGATATTGATGGGATGCCCATCGGCTTGGGTATCTTGGACATTTGTTGGATCACTTTGAGATGCATAAGGTGTTTCTGCAAAGTCGTCAGTCGTCGTCGCCCTGGACGGCAACGATCGACGCACCTCGAGCATGTCCAGCAATCCCTGTTTCGTGAACGGCTTGGGTAGAATGTCGTTCATCCCAGACGAATAATACGTCATGATCTCGCTCGGCTTGGAATTGCTCGTCATCGAAATGATGGGCGTCATGTGGTCGAACTGTCGTATCAAAGATGTCGCACTTATCCCGTCCATCTTGGGCATCACGATGTCCTGCTCCCCCGTCAACGTCGACATCGCGGGGGGGTAGATCGAAAGAAAGACGCACCATCAAGACCAGATCGTACTTTTCCAAGTTCATCTTGGTCACTGCTCCGACCCCGTCCACCGCGACGTCGATCGCGCACCCAAACACCTGCAGAAACTTACTGCTCAGTCGCCGACTGACAGCATCGTCGTCCACGAGCAACACACGTGGCGGCACTGCCCACCCGGGAACGAACGTGGACCGACGCACACGTAGCTTCTTGTGACCCGACGATGAGGTGGTCGTCGATGTCGATGTCGAAGACGAAGGCGGCGAGGGTGTTCCGGTTGATGGGTTCGTCGGCGTCGGCTGAACAACCTCTTCCGGCCCTAGACTCTCCTCCTTCTCGTACCCGTCATCCTCCGCCGTCGCGCCCGCACCGGGGCCAGCGGCACCCTCCTCCCCCGGAAACGTCCAGTTCCCGTTCGGGTCCTCGACCTGGCTGCGCGGCAACAAGTGTCCGAGCGTGAACACCTGCAGACCCTCGTGCGCATTCTGCGCGGGCGGCTCCCACACCTCGGGTGGGAGGATGAACGGTTCGTCGCCCACCGACGTCCCAGGACCAGGGTCGTCCATCTGCAGATGCATCTGGGATATCCTCGACAAGGTATCTTGATCGGCGTTGCCGGTCATGTCGGTCTCGCTCGCACGAAAGGGCATCCCGCTCTCGGCGCGTCGAGACATCTCGTTCATTTGCGCAAAACTTGCACGCGCGATGGCAGTAGGGTCGAGATGCTCGCCGAGACCCAGCACCCGTTGCGCTTCTTGCGCAGGCAAAAATTGTACTCGGGGACCCAAACTATGCGAAACCCGGGTCGGCCCCTGGCTCGCCTGACTCTGGCTCTGCGTGGGACCCAACGCTTGCAATAACGACGACGATGGTGCGGTTGGAACTGGCGAAGCTACCGACAACGGCTGAAGAAATGGGCTTGGCTGTGGTTGTGCATTGGCAAAAAGCGATGATGCGGCGGACGCGGCAATTCCTGATCCCGAAGCAAAAAGAGATGGAGGCGGATGTGTACTCGGGGTCATGCTGTGGGCAATGTTCGGAGGTACAACGGGTGTTTTCGGCTGGGGAACCGAGGAAGGGCAAGCGAGAGTGGGCGGCCCAGCTGTTTGCGTTGTTACGCTATCTTTCTGTTTCACTGATACGATGCCCAGGATCAGCATGCATAAGTCGAGACAAGCAGTTCAGAACGAAAAGAGAAAAACACGTCGAGCGTCTTGCTCAGACTCTCAGAGCGAGCGACGCTACCGTGCAATAATGTCGCATGAACAGATCGACCAACACAACACGACCATGCACTGTCGTGTACGTGGCTCGACATTACCAAAGGCTACAGCCTATCCAAGTCTATCCGTATGCCGCACAAAGGGCGGGCCAAAGCAAGAACGAACCGCAAATAACGAAAACGACCGCGAAACGCGGAGAAGAACAAAAGGCAGCTCAAAGGACGCACAACTCACCTCCCTCGACCCCGAGAAAATACTGAACCAGACCCTGCATCAACCCGTCTTGCTGTGCCATGTTCTTTTGAAAGTTGACCATCTCGCCGAGGACGTCCCGATAATTTCGCTCGAGGCCGCGCATCCGTTCTTCCGATCTGCCGACTTGGGCTCGGAGGGTGTCATTTTGGGCCTGGAGCGAGGCGATCTGCTGCTGTAACGCCGAGACAGTACTCTGCAAACCAGTTGACATCGTCTGGAGCGCGGCCGACTGGGCGTGGAGGGAAGCGGTCTGGGTTTGAAGGGTGTTGGCTTGCGACTGTAGGGCGGTTGTCTGATTCTGGAGCGCGCTGGTATGCGACGTCAGGGTGCTCGTCTGAGCCTGCAGCGACTCCACCTCGCCTCCACCGGCTGGCCCAGGGGAACCCGAGGAAGCAGAGTGTAGAGCCGAGGGAGGGACATTGTTCGTGACAGCCTTGCGTGCAGCAGGGACTTTGCGCTTGATGTTCTCGAGCGCATCGCGCCTGTCGATGTGAAAATCGGGGTGACGAAACGTCCACGAGTGTTCGCCAAACTGGGCGTCGTCGGTGTTCTTAACCTAAACGCGACGTTCGTCAGCTCCACAGCCGGGATGTCCGGACGGCCGGGTGTTCCCATGATGAAAAGAATGCGAGAGCCACCTTGAGGCCACCCCCGAAAAAGGGGGGACGGGGATCGCAGAGACCACGCCACACGGGACAAAAAAGAAGTGTGTAGGCGCGCGATCCTGCGCCGTATCGCACATGATCATGGCCGGGATTCCCCGGAGGAGGTGACGATACTGCATCGTGAATGATCGGCTCACCTTGTGGAAGTCATATTTGTTGAGCTGACGGACGAAGGAGGCAAAATTAGAGTGCTTGAACAAACGAGGAAGGATCGATTTCGTAAACTCATTCATGTCCTGGGCAACGGGGTCAGATATCGGGGGCAGATCGTGCATCGCGCTGGCCAGCATGCCCCGATGACAAGGACGATAGAAGTGTGGTGCGTACCTTGACGACGAAACAGTCGCCGCTCGGACCCCATGAGACGATGTGAGAAAAGGACTGATCCTCGAGCATCCTAGGACGCTGATGATGAGATAGCGAGTGTATCGGAGGGAGGAAACACACTTGTAGAGTTTCTTGACAAAGTCGCAGGTGGCTGGCATGTTATCCTCTGCGTCCTTTGGAGGTGCCTGCGGGGGCGGAGCAGGCGGGGGAGGCTGTTCGCGCTTCATTTGCCTGGACTCTACGGGTCTCGGGCCGGACTGATTGTAGGAATGCACGTTCTGGGAGTGATGGAGGGAACTTGGAGCGGGGAGAACGTCATCGCGGGAACTGGAAGTGCGGTGCATGGTCGCGGGCCAGGAGAGGGAGGAAGAGGGCGGGGGGGACGCATGGCGATGGGTGTATGGGGAAGTGCGGGCGGAGGAGGAATTGAGCGGGGGAAGAGTGTTGACGGTGGAGCGGGAGGGGTTGACTGGGGGCAGATGGAGCTGGGAAGGTGGTGGGAGGTGGGAGGAGTGGAAGAGCTGTTGGCGCACGGAGGAGTAGGGCGGGCCCTGTGGAGGCGGGTCCATTGGGACAGGGACGATCTCGGGGCCGGGACTGGGCGGGGCGGGGCTGGACCAGGCGAGGGGAGAAGGGAAAAGAGACTCGGTCGTGTCTGGCTCAGGGCGCTGCAGGCTGGAGACCACACACCAGGCCGTCAATTTATTAATCTGGTGTTCGCCCAAACCCAGCAACCCAAATAGCCGTCAACCGTCGGTATCTGATCGCACCTGCCGATTCAGCCCCATGCCACACAACGGGGCTGATGTGCACGGCGGGGAGGACGTTCGAAAGTGGTCCCGCGCAGCCGGACGAGTCGTTGGCTGTGATCGACGTTCTCGAGCGGAACCATTTCGTTGGCGGTCTGGACCGTTCAAAGTTTGGCTCTTTTTTTTCCCTCGCGTCGAACGGCAAGACGGCGCCAGGGGACAGACACGTTATCCCACCTCGGTCGCCCCACGGCCGGTCTAGACCACGACACTTTACATCGGACCCGTCCGTCCGTCTCACGCGCCATCGTCATATCTACGGGCTCGAGGGCGCTGGCTCGCCGGATGCGATGCTAGCAGGTCGGCGGGTTTCGGATGAAAACCAGCGTGCGCAGGCTTCCAAGATGAGCGGGGTATAAGCCGTGCGGTCAAGGCGGCCACAAGAGTGGCTGTGTCGCGGCACGGGACCTGGTTCCGCATGAACCCGAACGCTAGTGTAAATTGTTCTGTCTCCTCCAGCCATGGTCGTCGCCCTCGCTCGGATACGTCCCTCCATCGCACGCCGCGTCGTTCGTCGTCCGTTCACTTCTTTTCGACATCTGCTCATCTTTTTCTTTTCTTTTCAGCCTGCGTTCGCCCGAACCATCACCACCTCGGCCGACACCACCCAGCTGCAGGACACCATCGTCGACCACTCCCAGCCCTTCACCGTCAAGCTTCACGAGGACTCTTTCCGTGCCCACAAATGCGACCCACCCTCCCTCCAAGTACAGGTTCAAAAAGACCAGCTCCTCAAGATGTACAAAGACATGCAGACCATGCGTCGCATGGAAATGGCAGCTGACACCCTTTACAAGGCAAAGCTCATCCGTGGATTTTGCCATCTCGCCATTGGACAGGCGAGTGCACGCCGTCGTCTCGTCCTCGGGTTCGCTCATCGTCGCGCAGGAAGCCGTTTCCGTTGGCCTCGAGTACGGTATAAACCCCGAAGACCGTGTCATCACTTCCTACCGGTGTCATCCCTTTGCAGTCATGCGTGGCGGCACCATCAAAGGTGTCCTCGCTGAGCTCCTAGGACGTCAGGACGGCATGTCTCGTGGAAAGGGTGGTTCTATGCACATCTTCACTCCTACCTTCTTTGGCGGAAACGGTATCGTTGGTGCACAAGTCCCCGTCGGCGCTGGTCTCGCCTTTGCTCAAAAGTACCTCGGTCACAAGACTGCCACGTTCGCTCTCTACGGCGACGGTGCAAGCAACCAGGGCCAAGTCTTTGAGGCGTTCAACATGGTATGTGAATTGTCTTTTTCGAATGACTGACTCAGATCGTGTGCGTCCTCAGGCTAAACTGTGGGACCTCCCTTGCGTCTTCGTCTGCGAGAACAACAAGTACGGCATGGGTACATCAGCCGAGCGCAGTTCCTCAAACACAGAGTACTTCACTCGGGGCGACAAGATCCCCGGTCTCCAGGTCTGCATTTCCCGCCTGCACTACTTCGTCGATACGTAATGACGACGCATTCACGCAGGTCAACGGTATGGACATCATTGCATCCAAGCACGCCGTCGAGTACGCCCGCAACTGGGTCGTCGAAGGCAACGGCCCCCTCTTGATGGAGTTCGTCACCTACCGCTATGGTGGTCACTCGTACGCGTCCCTCTGTTTCCGCCCGTCGACGATATCACTCATGTGGATCCACTCGCAGGATGTCTGATCCCGGTACCACGTACCGCACGCGCGAGGAAGTTCAACGGATGCGAAGTACCCAAGACCCCATTCGCGGACTGCAACGGTACATCGAAGAATGGGGTCTTGCTACCGAGCAAGAGCTCAAGGTGCGTTTTCACGTCTCGTATCTCTCCGACTACCGTTGACGTCGCGCCTCGCCCAGCAACTCGACAAGGATGCCAAGGCGGAGGTCGACAAGGCCGTCGAGGAGGCCAAGCAGTCGCCCGAGCCCACTGCCAAGGACCTCTGGACGGACATCTACTACAAAGGTACGGAACCGCCGTTGATGCGCGGTCGGGAGCGAGAAGAGGTGCGTGGAGCTCCCTGATTTCCGGTGCCGTACTCATGCATTCCATGATAGGTGCACCATTATTGAGCATGATTCGGTGGCCGACGCGCGCGAGGCATAGAGCGCAGGGGCGCGATACATACACAGGACGTATGCGCATGGGGACCTACGTTAGATACGGGAGCATTCTGTTCGGTAGTATGACTTTTGGGATGAAGATCGGACGATGACTCCTTTTTATCGTGGCTCTGAAGGACCACCTGTGTAGGGAAGTGATCTGACTTTCTCCAGCGCGCCATGAAGGGAGAAGAAAAGAAGGAACACATACCAAGCTTCGACCTCGTGGCCTCGAACCACACGATCGGACACACCCAGACCCTATATGTCAACGAGTCGTCCCTGCCAGCATCGAATGGCGTCCACTGGCCCTCGCGCGTTACATGATGAGCGAGCTGCGATTAGGCGGGTCCTCCCTCTGCCTGCAGACCACCTCGTGAGCTCGCAATCAGGTGGAAATGGAGAAAAAGACCCTCGTGACCCGGCGCGACGACGAGCGACGAGAGAAGGAGAGAGAGACTCGGAGGAGGGACAAGTGCCAGTGATGAAAAGGTGCGTGGCACGTCTTCGTTTCGATCAGAACGAACCCCCCCAGACGACACGAGAACTGCATCCCCCCAAGTGCGGTCGGAGGTAGGCGACCGCATGGGGCTGCGATCTCTGCGCGTGTGGCAGATCAGCTGGCGCTCCAAGCAGGAGGCGTTTTGGAGTCGCGGTGAGTAAAGAGATCGGCGTCGTACTCTGTGGGGCAAAATGCCACGTTTCGATCCGCCTCCGAGATCAAGCTTCAAGCTCAAGGGCCACGGAGATGTGTTTCAGTGAACAACGACGAGGATCGAAACTTGCTTGGTGTTCATCTCGTCAGATTCTAGATGGAAACGCGATCCGCGCGCGCTAGGACGAGCAGTGGAAATGATGACCGGTCCGGAAGTCCGGGACCGTGTTAGCGTCCGGATGGCAGGCGCAATGTCGTACGACCAAGTTCTTCGACCTCAGGCCCCGATCTCGAGTGTGGCAGTCACGCGCTACTTGCAAGAGTCTGTTTCTCGTCCAAGCATATAAGATCAACGTACATCTCGACGAGCGTCTCAGCGCCTGGGGACGCAGGGGCATGCATCGGGGTGCTTTTCGAGGTGAAAGACGGGGAGGAACGAGGACCTGACGAAACGCCGAGAGCGGACGTACGGCATCGCGACGCCCGGACGTTGCGCAACGATCACCCAAGCCCGCTCGGCCAAGACGACCCGTCCTTGGATCTTGCTTGGCGCCTGGTCCGCAGCGCAGCTTCGGTGGACAACTTTTCTGCGCTCACGGAGGTGCGAAACTGGCTGCGCGTTCGTGTTGGAACTCGGGACGAGGCGGTCCGAAACGCGCACCGAACCTTTTTTTTTTTCTTTCTCGCAGCGCGTAGCGCGCTCGTCTCTCCCCCACGGTTCGTGAAAGACCCCGAGGGTGTCCGTGGCTTGTTCCCACTCCGGCGGGCGCTCTCATCCCGGATCAACGGGACTCCAAGATCCCAAAGGACGGTTCGGCGTTCGCTCCGCTTCGTGTATGACCCGTTGATTCGGGGAACGCGCGTGGGTTTTGCGAGGGGTTTGTGGTCGAATACACGACGGACCGTCAGTACGCGTCGACGCTGGCCACGGACATACCTCGGAGGCGGCGCAGTCGATTCGAGCTGTCGGTCTGGTATCTCATCAATGACAGAATGAACGGCGGTGTTTCGGCGTGGCTTTGGGCGTAGGGTGTCCAGAAGTCCGACTCCCGAGTAGGTTTACCCCTTCGAATCAGGGCGTGCCTTCCGCAGCCCGGCAACGCTCAGACCTCTGACAGGTCCCCTCAGGGAGAATGCCGTTCTACGACGTACCCAAAACGTCATCGTTTCCACCTGCAAGGTGCAGAGAGCTTCGCGTTTGATCGCGGGCAGATGGGGTGCTGCGGACGAGATCGCCAACTCTCGTTCAGCCGCGTTCGGCCCCCCCTCTGTAACGGCCTCCCAATTCGCCCCACGAACGCGCGAGATTGCGCAGACCTTCGATTTGTCTTCTTTTTTTTTTCGGTCTCACTAAATCGGCCGACAGGGACGTCGAGTCAGACACTTCACAGCGCTGAGCTGACGGGTAGGACGGTACGAGACCCTCACCCCGCGGAGACGGTTCGTTTCAGCCAGGTCTCTCAAGGGGCTAGACGCGTCCGAAACCGTTTTCTGAACGTGCGAAAGTCGGTGGGGCGAATTCGCCGACGTCCCCGTCGTTCTTCTTTCGCGTGTCCCAGGAGATGAAGACGTCTGTCATCGGGCTCGCTCGGATGCGGTCGTCGTCGCATTCATACAGGTGAAACGTGATGCGAACTGGGCAGGGCGTCACTAACGTGGCGATCGACTCGGATCGAAAACTAAATCTCCCGACATCACATAAGGATGGACCTACAGCGTGTTGTCCGAGCGTACAAGGGGACGGTAAAATATCACCAAGACGTACACTCGTACGACGAATTATTGTCCGCTCGATCGATCGTGCTAGTACTATTGGTATGTACGGAGCGACACCTTGCGCGCGAGCGTCCATAACAGCGACCTTCCCCTTTACGCAATGGCGATCGTCTGATTCAGCGTCTCTAAGAAGGGGTAAAATCCACCCTAGGCGGAATCGGGTCAACGTCCACCCCAATTATCATTTCGACTCACTCCAACGAGCGTGACGTGGGCCACTCCGATCATTGCAGAGCCAGCCGAAAATGAGCTGGGAAGTTGAACAGAGAAGTTTTGGTACGGTGGGAGGTACGGTTCGTGATACTGCGGATCGAACGGCCCGTTGTACAAAATATCTCCCATGAAACTCGAAGGTGGAATGCAAGCGCGGCTGGCACAAGATTGCGCGCCAATGACGACCGCGACCTCTTCGGAACCTGTCAGGGTGTTCTAGAAAACCGTCGACGGGACGTAGAGGACCAGGTGAGCGTTTGAACGAGAGAGACGAAGATCAAGAGCGGGACGTACGGGGCGTTGCACTTGGACAATAACGTCGCTCCCCGCGCTCACAGTTTGGTTGTATATCGGCAGCCCGATGACAGCATTCTGGGCAAACGAGACGGTAGCGAAGAGGAAGCCAGCGAACAGGGATTTAAACATGACGAGCGATCAGTGTATGATTGGAAATGAGCGAGCGGCGTGTTCGACGAGTCGGCGATGATCCAAGAACCCTCAAACGTGTTTCTGTTTTATGTTGGAGTAAGCGTGGCCAATGGCCATCGTTGCCCGCTCGTGCGGTGCTTCATTCCTTGCCAGGTATGCGGTGATTACCGCCCGCAAACGCTCGATGAGGCGGGAAATGGACAAGGTGCGCCGCTGGAAGCCGTGGCTCGTGATCTGGGTTTACATGGAGAGATCGAATACCACAACGAAGGCCTCCCGCGAAAAGTCGACGCATTGAAGATGGCGATGCTCGGGCCACGATCACCGCGCGCAAGGAATGCAGAAAGTGCCTGTTTGACTGAGGCCCATCTTTTCGATGTTGCCGACCGAGTGCGCTGCGTAGAAAATAGCTCGCACGTTCGTTCCATCAGGGTCATGCAAGAATATCAGGAAGACATGATCGTTGCTTGGATGTGATGACCCGCAGTCCCGAAATTGACTTGTAACGACCGACATCGATTAGCAACGACGGCACAGACAACGGTGAGCGAACTCACTCCAACCAATTTACAAATACTGGAGAGCGTCAGGACACCCACCACCTTCGTGAGTCGTCAACTCCAAACCTCGTTCCCACCGCCGGCGAGCCTGGGACCCGCCGTTAATGCAGTACTGACAGTGGGGAGCCTTCCTTCAGAGCCCACAGGTTGAGTAATGCATCTCAACAGGTCTTCTGTCAATGCCAGTAAAATGGTATGTGTCAAGACACACGTCGTCCCATGTCACATGTCACTGGTCAGACTCTCCCCATTCGCTGGCGGAGACCTCAAATCATGTTTCAGTCACTCTGTTCAGAATAGCAGTTTCAGGTCGCCTTGCTTAATGACGTTGGTTACCTACCGAAAGGAAGCCCGAGATTCTCCCCCACCAATAGACATTGGTCTCTACGTCCAAAAGGCTTCTGGCAGGCTGTTGTTACTTCTGTCAAAATGTCCCTAACAAGTCGGACGTCAGTTAAATACTCATTGTTACATTGGTTGATTCGTCTCGCCATAATCCTGACTCCCTTTTTTGGAGTGACCGCCGGCAATGACAAAGGTTGAACTCGACTGTAACGATCACTTCCTTCTGTTTCCTTCAACTGCACAGACGGTGTAAGAACTAATATCTATAAACGAGATCAGCGTAAGAGAGTGGTTTAGAGGTAGTGCCGACTTGGGAGTAAGGGATAGAGTACCCTCTCCTTGAAACTGATCCGTTACATTGCTTAGTCAGCATTCTTTATACTGCGGAGCCTCAGATGCCCGAGTCCCCGAGGATACAGTCTCCACGGATCGGTGTACCTTTTGATGTGTTTCTCTCGGGAAGCTAGAACAATATTACCGCACTACTTGATAGTGTCGGCGAATTTACTACTCATCGTAACGTAGTAACCGAATGAATGCGAATCCATGTTTTGGTGTTCTGCCGGTGTCGGTGGGCATAAGCGCCGTCGGCGTCGTGGATGCGTCGGTGTCATTGAATTTATGTAATCAAAGTGAGTCCCCGCCGTTTTCCTTTCTTAAAGTTCAATGAGAACGCGAATCTGTTTTCGTGACACAGACCTGCCAACTACGGCCTTGAATCCCGGAGATGCCTCTCCTCCAATCGCCCGCGGCAACCGGCGACACAACTTTATTGTGAACGAGAAGACTCTGGCTCGTCTCAAGAGCTAGTTTGCGTACCTTGCCGTCACGTCTCATCTCCCCTCTTTCATGACTAGGCACGTCAATCAAGCACTAGACTTGAATGAGTCTCAAACGTCGCCTTCGTCCACGTTTCGGAGTGCTGCCAGTGATCGGCCCGGTCGCGCGCGCGACGCCTTTCCCTCCCCCCAACGATACCGACTGGACACGATCGAGGCGCGTCCTCGTTTCCGTCTCGCGCGCTCAACGAAACATGCTCGTCTCCGATCGGTGCGAGTGGGCTCCAAAGTTTAGCATATTCAACCTTTTCGGTGCCTGATACAAGTCGTGATTAGAGACCAGACTCGGACAGGCGCAGCATCTCCGAACGTGTCTGTATCACGAGAAGAAGATGACGTGTCGCCGCATACGTCGGGAGAACCCCTCTTGTTCCTGCTCGCCGGCGGAATTTGGCTTCATTTCTGAGCAAGATGTAACGGAGCTGCTCAAGAATATATGGAGGTCCTTTGATGTTTGCCGCTTTAACCTCTCTAAACGTTCGGCGGTTGCAAGAAAGTTAGCCCAGGGATATCAGAAAATCGAACTAATCGCGGCCTCTATGACGACAGCCTGACCAACGAAAGAACAAAAATGTTGAACGATTCGATGATCATTCATCGTTTTTGTCTGGCTGCTTATGTGCCAAATCCGGCTAGTCTCCCTTCAATTTGCGCCAAGCCAAATTGAGACGAACAGCTTAATCTTTCATTTTTCTAACACCAGTGCCATTGAAATGGAAGATCACGTTCTTCACCAGGGTGAGGGGGTACTACAGCAACGTTGCGGTGCTTCTTTCGCTCAATGCCGTCGTAAATGTTCGACAACGATGCTCACGTTATGGATAAGTCGGCGTGGGGCGATTTCCCTCACCGGTTGTTCGTGGCGATGAGTATAACCCTTGAATGATTGATCAGTAATCCTCCAGAACAAGAAACAAGTAAAAAGTTCTTCCCGGCGACTGGTTTTGGGAGCCGGAAGAGGATCGCCTGGCAAACAATCAGGGGCATCTATTAACTCGAGATCCGGGAGGATCTATTTCACAGTGGACAACACCATTAAATTGAGCGGTCCCACAGGTGCTCCGCGTATCAAGTGGTGACGTTGTTCGCAAGCGGGCATCGAAGCACTCTTTTGACCTAGTATTGACAGGTTGTCTACAGTGGCGTCGTATGCCTAGGCTAATACATTAGACGTTGGGGAGACTTGCTCGCTGCCGAAGATCTTTGAGTTGATTTGGTAGTTTCGACGACACCGCAAGGAACGTGCTTGCTTCCGACGGAACAAAATGCGTATAAAAGTGTTAATGAAGGAAGCGAGGCATCCTCGATCAGGGAACCGCCGTCAGCCCTGGCGCTGGGAAATCGTCGATGAGTACATAGATGGGGCGAAAGGACGGATGAGTCAACAGCACAGACAGGAGACGACTGTCCCAAAGAAAATGGCCAGATCATTTGTGCAGTATTCCGATGGAGGCAAGCGAAAGAAAGTCCTCGACCTAGTCTGCGGCGTGAACGATATGTCATCCTGTTCTCAGGGGCGTGGTGCTCATGGTTTTGGGAAGGTGATAATAAAAATAAATACCAGAGTAGAAGGCGGCTTCTCAGGCTGGCTTCTACATCATCCGCGGCCGCCATGCACTATCCATAATCCTGGAGTTGTGGCGGCAGGGGTTCGGAATGTCAAAAAGTGACGCGTCGTGTCAAAATTGAAAATATCGCGGGGCAGAACTGAGAAAGGTATCCGTGCCAGCGAATCGGGCTGGAGCCAATGGGGGAAGGAAATCAGTCTGGTGGTATCGAAATGAGCCAAATTAGCGAGGTGAGAAGAGGCAGCGGGGTGAGAGGGAAATTCTGGCAAAGCAAAGGAAAGTGTTACGAGACGTTCCCGCAAGGAAAAATGATCAAACGACGAAATCGCTGCCGCAGGCGCCGGGCGGAACTACAGTATTGCAGAATACCAAACTGGTGCGAGAAGAGATGGGGGGTTGAGATGGGTAAACGGGCTCGACTGATCGGTGGGGATGGCAACCGCTGAGGGGAACTGGAGGGGAATTATGGAGGGGGAAGCCACTTGTGATCGGGCATGGCACAGCAGTGGGGGAGAATCTTGTTCGGGAGTGGACGTTGTTACGGGCTGTTGCCGACGACGTCGGTTAGATAACGATGGAAAATAAATAATAAGATAAACAAAATAAAGACAACTGAATTGATCGATCGGAGCTAGCCGAGAAGATATTCGGGAGTTTGTTGAGTTATGTACCCGGCGTCTTCTTGACCACGGACCACTTCCCCTCCCTTGCATGGTCCTTTGAGTGCCCTGCTCCTTTCCCGCTCCCTCCTCCTTGCCGACTAAGCCTCGCCGCAACCAAGGATACCGCTTGTGGTGCGTGTTCCGAATGTCATTAATACCTCTACCCTCTCAACTTTCTTCCAGATCTCGCGACCCTTGCCGGCTTCTACTCTTCCGTTCTCCACAACCCCCAGCCTCAAAGGATCAATCAGTAGTACGCTTGAGCTCGGCTCGCTGCTCTGATTCTCTTCAGATTCTCCCCCGCTATTCTCGCGCACAGCTAAAGGGTCTCCGCTGAACTCGTTCGCGTACCTTTTCTGTTCGTAAAGTTCTATCTTCACTATCCCTAATCTTGCAATCGGTGCTCGCTTTTGATCGTCGTCCGTTATCATCTCTCTACGCTCTTCTTTCATTGTAGATTCAAGGTCACCATGGCTGTATCCCTCCCGGTCCCCTCCGCTTCTCCAGACAGTCAGTCTCCACCCTCGGACGACGGTTCTGCATCCCCACAAACCCCAGTTTCTCCCCCGAACGCCCAGTCCGTGGCTCTCCCTCAGCCTTCCGATTTACAAAACATTGCACAGCCTCAGTCACCCTCCTCCAGTTCTGGTGCTTCTAAGAGGAAGCCAAGCCGTCGCGCCAACACCGCCGAACGACGTGCGACCCATAACGCTGTCGAGAGGCAGCGTAGGGAGACCTTAAACGGCAGATTCTTGGCAAGTTCCTTTTCTGACCGGGCTTCTCTCTGATCGATTAAGCCGCGCTTCCAGGACCTTGCCGCTTTACTCCCAAATCTCTCTCAGATCCGCCGGCCGTCCAAGTCTGCTATCGTTAATTCTTCTATCGCCCACATCCATGCCTCGCGTCGTCACCGCCTCCTCGCCTCGCGTGAATTGCGCTTACTCAAGCTTGAGTCCGATGCACTTCGCCGGGAGCTCAACGAATGGCGCGACCGTGCTGGCCTTCCTCGTGTTGACGAGCCAGTCAGAGGCGACGGGTTCGCGATGGTACTCAGTGGTGAAGTCGAGGTACTTACTACCGCCATTGGTGAAGAGGAAGACGAGGGCCAGGGCCAGTTTGATAGTTATGAAGACGGCGATGAAGAGTTTTCTGCTCCCATGCCAGCTATCATGGACGACAGTGAGGACGCCATGACCGCCGACGCACTCATGAACGGCGGCATGTTCGGACACAACATCACTGCAGGCAGTACGAACCCTGTTGACATGAAGATGACACGAATGCTTCCTCGAGCTGCGCCCACGTCGCACAGTGCACCCGTGATTGCCCAGATGCCACCATCCGTTTCTTACGAGAATCCATCGATACCCGCCCTCTACGAACCCCAGGTTGCCCCGCACTTTGCGGGCACTACCCATCTTGGACAGCACGGCATCGCTAGTCCCGAGCCTGACAAGGGATCTGCCTGGGCTACGAATTTGTACTCTGGATACAACGCTCAACTACAACTGCAAGCACAGCGATCCATGCTCACCCCTCCGAATGGAGCCCATACCGTCACCCATTCGCCTCCCCCGACCTCAGCGACGGATTTCACTAACTATGCTTATCTCGCCCACCTTAAGCGACAGCAGATGATGGCCCTTCACCAACATGGCACTATGGCGTACGCCGTTGACGGCGATGACACGTCCTCTGTGGGGTCAAGCAACAGCGGCCGGGCGAGAAGCGGGAGTACTTCTGGCGGCAGCGGCTTCGACTCTCCACCTCGTGGCACCACTTCGTCAAGCTACGAACTATCGAACGCGATGCCCGAGCTGGCCATGGCAAGAAGGATCGACACGAATGTCCACATCAACACCGCGGTGCCTGGCTCATGGGGTGGAAGGGGAGGGGAGGGGATGAACGCGATGGTGATGAAACAGGCTATGAACTCTCCGATGCATGTGGGTCCCAGCGGATATGGCATGATTCTGTGAGCGAAGGGGGCATCGTGCGTTCTACCATTTTCGTTTGCCTCGTGTCGCACCTCTTCACCCGTTCTGGCTGTTGGACTCTTCGTGCGGGGTCTGTAGCCTCGCCGTCTCGTCTCTCCCGTTGGCTCTGTCTCTTGTCATGTGATGTGGCACGTTTGTACAGATGGTCCTCTTGTTACCGTTCTCTTTCCACACTCGCTCCTCAAGTAACACCTATGGCTATCGATGTGCAGTTCCCCGTCGGCTGTTCGTCACTTGCTGTCTCGAACCCTTTGCTTAGCCCTATAACTAATTATCGCGAGGCATCGTGTACCATCACTCTCTTGATTTTGGTTTCCCCATCTCTCGGCCGTCATGTGCGAAAACACCACACCCAGGCCCGTCGCTCTTTTCCGCCTTTTTACTTTCCTTTTAGTAATCGTTCGTGCGAGGTCGGTCGATGGTCGTCGTCATGACATGGACTCGTGTCCACTCTTTTTGTGTTTTTTGGCGATTGTAGCGTTTCTTACTACGAATATAACAAAGTAACGTAATCACAGCAGGTATAATATGATACACATATATTCATACAGTGCGTGGGCGGTCGTCGCGTGACGACCCAAGGAACGGACGGGGTCACCTGGAGACGACCTTTGGGACGCAGTCAAGCGACGAGGCCGTACGACCTTGGCCCGTCGTCATGGCGTAGGTGGGACAAGACAGCCCGGGCCGATCGGTGGTCGATGTATGTCGTAACGTCGTATGTAGCATCCGTCGTCGTCACCGACCGACGGGACCTGAATTTACATAATATCGGAGGCGTTGGACTTCCGAGTCCGGTGTTGGACAGGTCCGGAGTCTCGCTTTCTGGCGTTTGCCGATTCGCGCGCGTCGTGCGTGCTGTCCTGCACTCCCCCGTCCCAGAGGCACCCCGGAGCCACCCGCTGCTCGATGGAGCTCGCTTCGCAAAAAACCGCGTCGACCACACGGCAGGGACCGTCCAGTCTTGGTCAGCGAACGTTCTCCGTCACGAGAAAGGCGTGCTCACCGCCAACGCACGCACCGAGCGAGGCCTGCGGCACTATGTATGCATGCATGGGACGCACGCGACGTCCTTCCATTGGCACCACCGCCGCACGCACGGTGGTGGGGCCGTCGAGCACCACCAAGTGGGGTCTCACGTCAATAAGAGACGCCGTGAGGGGGGTTCGAGAAGCCTGCCCGGGCCCTGCCAGTGAAGACTTCAAGGTGGAAGAAGGGGCGTTGATCACCAAGGTGATACATGCTCGACGCTTCACGGGGCATCATCGCCAGGCACTCGGTGGCGACGTCGACGAGAGCCCCTCAAAGCCGAACGGGGTACGTCAACGCCCCCACGACCCAAGGGATGAGGACCGCTGAGAAGGAGGGGCCACGGTCCATGGCGTCGAGCTGCCGTCGAGGGGCGTCGATAGTACGGGTGAGAACGAAGTGAAAAAAATATTAATGTTTGAAGAGACCTGGGACTCGGACCTGGGTGGGACGGGCTTTGCCATGTCTTGACTCGGCTCGAAGCCTCCAATGAGGGTATCTTACATGCTATGATCGTAGGTCACGACAATGGGCGTCGCTCCACCCGGACTTCTGGATCTGATGGCGCATCCTTGGACCCAGGGTCTCCAGGTTCGACACATCGCAAAGATGCCTCAAAGTCAGGGACCGGCGCAAGAACGCCGGATCTTTCTCCTTGGCCGCGCCATTAGCCGAATGGGTCAGATATCACGAACGAGAGGCCATGTTTCCGACGACCGGAGAACTGAAAGCGGCTGGGTTAACAGATTTGGACATAGTCGTCTGGAATCGAGGACGTTCGGCGCCGGGATTTGAACGGGACCAGAGGGATGGGTAAGCTCGTGCGCACTGCGCGGGGCAGCCGTCCACTCCTCCCACTGGCAGCGGCCGGTCGTCCCAACGGTTTGGTAGAGTCTGAATGGAGAAAATCGGGGTAGGGGAGTCTTCCGGTGGCATGCTGATGCGCCGGGTCGCTGACTCGGTGACCTGATGCGATGATTCAGACAGCGAAAGGCGGTGGTGCCGTTCGATTTTTAGAAATTTAGAGTATCTCGTGTCACACTTATCTTGTGTCAAGCTTACCTCGTCGGGTTGGCTGCGACGAACTGCTGCACGGTGGCGGTCGAGTCTACGGCAGCACCGTATCTGTACAGCTTCGAGCGAACTTGGACAGATCAGCGGGCGATCGATAGGAACCGGAAGGGTTACGCAAACTTCGGACCATCGCGGCTCGGCGCATCGTTATCAGTCCCGCTTACGACGACCGTCTGGTCGAGTGCCCATCCAGAGATGTCGACAGCCACAGACTCGGACCCGCGCCGTATCGCAGTCCTCATCTCCGGCTCAGGCGCGTCCACCTCCCCTCCACCTCTCCGTCTTCCCGCGCTCACCCCACCCCACCCCACCCGCACCCGCAGGCACGAACCTCCAAGCCCTCATCGACGCACTCGACACCCCGCGCCTCCCACACGCCCAGATCGTCCTCGTGCTCTCCAACCGCAAATCAGCGTACGGCCTCGTACGCGCAGCCACGGCCCGTCCGCCCATCCCGACGGCCTACCTAGCCCTCCAGCCCTACCAGCGCGCACACCCCGGCGCGACGCGCGTCGAGTACGATCTCGCGGTCGCGAGGGAGGTCATCGCGGCGCGTCCTGACGTGGTCGTGCTCGCGGGGTGGATGCACATCGTGAGCGAGGCGTTCTTGGAGGTGATGCGTGGCGTGCGGGTGGTCCCGGCCCGCGAAGGCGGAGAGGGGGAGATGCGCGCCTCCGAGCGCGCGATTCCGGTGATCAATATCCACCCGGCGTTGCCCGGTCAGTTCGACGGTGCGAACGCGATGGAACGCGGGTTCGAAGCGTTCCAGAGAGGCGAGGTGGACAGGCTCGGGGTGATGGTGCATCGCGTCATCGCCGAGGTCGACCGTGGCGCGCCCATCATCGTCCGAGAGGTGGAGGTGCACAAGGGGGAAGACCTCAAGAACGACTACGAACCGAGGATGCATCAGACGGAATGGGAAATCATCGTCGAGGCTACCAAGTTGGTGCTCGACGAGGTCAGACCCATCTCCGATCGTTCAACGTGCGACGGTGTTCCAGGTGTGTTGCATTGCCTCGACGTTTTAGCTAACCGTAAACTAATCCTAAGCTACTCACTAGGCCCTTAAACTATTCCTATAGTTACTACCGTAATGAAAAAGAAGACGATAAACGCGATGTAAGTTAAAATGGGAATCGCATTGGCGCTGTATCGTGCTCGTCGTTCGTCCGCGGAGGAAATCGGCCACTGCGTAAAACAGCCAGTTGAACTACCAATCAAAACGGCCGAGGTGGGTTAACGTACCTAAATGGTGCCTCACAAGCGGATCCGAGAGAACGTGGTGCGCGGCGGTGATGGGGTGGAGGTGCCAATGCGGCCGGATAGCAGCTCGAAACCGAGACGTGGCGACTCTCCTCGGAACACGACTCCTCGTCCTCGTCCTCCGGCCAAAAGCGATCCAATATTTTTGCACCTATCGAAGGCTGGTAGAGACGCGTAGGCGGGCACGTGGCGGATGTCATGTCAGCGTCTCGGTCGCACGCTCGACGTTGAACCCACTCACCACGATGTGAGTGTGGGCAGGCGAGCCGACGACGTCTGTCATGGACAACGGATCCGCCAGCTCCGACGCAGGCGTGCATCCAGGCGAGGCCGATGCATCGGAGGAAGAAGAGTGAGAACGAGAAAAGATCGTCGTCGAATGGCGTTTCAATGAGAGCGTGAAGGGAATGGAAGTCCTCTTTTTGACCAGAGGGCGCATTTTGAGGGGGACCTTCACTAGCGGGGACGAGTTGATGCGCGCCTTTAAGTCGTGCTGAAAAGTCACGAGGCCGGCGGGTGTGATAAATGGAACAGGCGACGAAGGCATGCCGTTTTGGAGTGGCTTGAGAGAGGTAACGTGTGTGTCGTCTGCACGCGTTCCCCGACGTCTCTTATATTGAACGATGGTGGTCCAAGCCATATTGTGCGGTGGTCGTAACACAGAATGTGGTATGTGGAGGGAGGAGAGCAAGCAGTCACCTTTTTGAGTCAGAGCGTGGACCAGTCGGAGTGGTATTGTGCGTCCGGAAGAATGCGAATGTGGAATTAAGTACGGATAGTTTTGGATGCCTCCTGTCAGTATGGAGTCTGGACAGCTCGAAGAAGAACGTGAAAGTGACTCAAGCAGGGTCTCGTCGCAATTTCCGAAGCAACGCGGCGACTAGCGCTTCTATTTCATGTACAGCATTGGCGTGCTGCGAGGGTGATCAAGCTGTGGGATTTGGAAGGCCTTATCGAGAGGTCCGGCGCCGTCGCTCTCCGAGTGGAGAGGGGACCGCTGTTAAGCAGCCGGAAGGCCAGCCATGTTTTCGAACCAGCTAACGAGGGTCGCAACCTTGCTGACGACGGCGTCGCTCTGGCCCAAGCGCAGATCAGGTCGGAGTCTATTGTCGAGGTGCGTGTAGGGCATTGTCCGATAACAAATCTCAGTGATGGGCATATTGTAAGGAGACGCAGTCAATGTGACTGTGCTGCCAGTTTCCCAGGCAGCCATGAGGTCTGCAAATGAGCAAATAAACGTGCATGAGAACGCGTGATGGTGGAGGGATGACATAGAAGAGATGACGTGCTCTCGAAATACACGACGTCGCCTCGCTTTAGCCCCGGAGAGGGTCCGAGCCCACCCCATGCATCTGCGACGTCCCTCCAAGCGGTTAATTTACAGACGGAGCCTTGATCGTCGGCAAGGACAAGTTTCAGGATGGATACCTGTTGGCCCGCGTCGGGGCCTTTCTTCACGCGCACTGCGTCGGGTCCCTGCACCTCGAGGGCGACCAAAAGCATGTTCACTTTGCGAGATCCCTTGCCCGATTTGGCAGCAAGGTAGAGGGAGGAGAGGGAAGTGATCTTGTGCAAGCTGAATTGGAAGTCTGGAAAACGAGCGATGGAGGAGCTGACGTCCGAATACTCCATGGAGGTGCCTGTCTCCTGGGTGTCGTAGGTGCCCCGAGGGAGTGATCCGGAGGGTCGGAGGAAGGAGGGTGCACCGGTGGTGTCTGCAGCGGGGGTGGGGGGCCAAGTGACGAAGGTAGTTCCGTCTGTATCGCATCATCAGACGGGGATCCGCGCATAAAAGCGAGGAGATACGCACCGGGGCTGTCGTCGTCAAGGCCTTCGTCGCCGAGGACGTGGTCGGATATGGAGTCGAATATGACGTTCTGGTAGAGGAGCGATATGCGGCGGGTGGCGGCGTCGAGGGTCGCGGGAGGGTATGGAACGGATTCGGACGCGGGTTCTCGGACTGTTTTCCAGACGAACTGCGTCGGATCCGAGTCGACCTCCGCACCGGACGGCGCACCGAGGAACACGCGAAACTGGACCATCGACAAGGCGCATACGATCACGTGACGACGACCGCCATCGCGCGTGACATGTTCAGACTGGACGCGCGAAATTTCTGTCTCGTCCACTCATGTCGTCCTTCCTCGAGCTGTACGAGCCGCTCGACATCGTCGGCAATGGCTCCTTCGGCATCATTCGAAAAGTTCGGCGGAAGTCGGACGGCCTGGTACGTCCCCGCCACTCCCCCGTCGCGTCGTCTCACCCGGCGTCCGAACAAGACATTCGCTCGAAAAGAACTCCACTTTGAGCGCATGAGCGACCGCGACAGAAAACAGATCGTCGCAGAAGTGTGCGTTTGCGTCCATGGCTCGCAGTCCCTCGCCTTACGTCTTTACCCCCAGAAACATCCTCAAAGACCTGGATCACGAACACATTGTACGATATCACGACAGACACGTAGACAGAGACGCTGGCATACTCTACATCATCATGGAATACTGCGGCGGTGGGGACCTCTCCGGCGTCATCAAACAAGCGCAGAAACACAACAGAGCCGTGCCCGAAGACACCGTCTGGCACTACTTCATGCAGATACTCCTCGCCTTGCAACACTGCCATCATCCACCTAGTCTCGGTTCTGATTCGGACGGAAGGGAGAGACGACCTCAGATTCTGCATCGCGACCTAAAACCGGATAACGGTGCGTGTCCTCGTTGAGTCTGTCACGCCGTTTATCATCTGTCCTCAGTCTTCCTCGACGAGAACAACACTGTCAAGCTGGGTGACTTTGGTCTGTCAAAGGCGCTCCCACAGGCCACCTTTGCCAACACTTATGTCGGAGTACGTAACACACCTTCCTGCGCCCAACCTTGACCCCAACCTTGGCGATGTCAGACGCCTTATTACATGTCTCCAGAGCTGATGCAAGAAAAAGCTTACGACTCGAAATCAGACATCTGGTCCCTCGGATGTCTGATATACGAACTTTGCGCCCTCAAACCACCCTTTCATGAAGCCAAGACGCACGCCGAACTGAGCATCTTCATAAGGTACGTGCGTCAACGAGCTCTCGTCGAACCGATGCGAACCTGAGTCTCAGAAACGGACGCATACCACCTTTGCCGAGAGGTTACAGCCAGACGCTGGCGAGCGTCATCAAAGCGATGCTGAACCTGAACGTGAGCGTCGATCCGCGATCTCTTCTCTCTGCACTCGTTTGACGTCGATCCTCGTTAGCCAGCCATGAGACCATCAGCCACGCAACTCCTCCAGCACGAGCGGCTGGCCCTCATCTCCAAAGTCGTCGAGGCTGAAAAGATGTCGGTTTCACCCTCCATTCCATGGGTCGTATGCTGAAACGACTGTAGGCTATCGACGGTGAAAATCCACAAGTCTGCCGTCATCGCCAAGGAGCGAGAAATTGCGACACGGGAGACTGCTTTGGCCGAACGCGAAGCCAAACTCACTGCCCTAGTGGCAGAAAAAGACGCCGAGATTCTCGGTCTGCGCAACCTCGTCTCGACAGCACAGGCACAGCTCGACACGCGGATACGAGAAGCGATATGCAAGCGCGAAGAGGAGTTACGTGTGGCCGTCAGGAAGCGTGAAGAGGAGGTCGCTGCCGCCATGGCGAGACGCGAGGAGGAAATCCTGGCTGCGGTGCGGCAACGTGAGCAAGAAATATTTGATGCATGGCGAAAACGAGAGGAGCAAATCAAATCCGAGGCAGAGGCCACGATCGCCGAGAAGATGCAATACGTAGCTGCCAAGGAGGCTGATCTGGATACGGAGCAGCGCCGACTCGACTCGATACAAAAGGACTTGGAGGCCAAGTTGGCTGCGCTGTCTTGTCAGGAGGTCAAGGGACGAAAGGAAAAGACACCCCTGGAAGAGGTCAAGAATCTCTTGGCGCCCCTCGTCCAGATGACGGAGGAACGTGGTCACGAACGCGAACAACGGAGTGGGAGCACGCATGGCGACGTGGCGACGCCGGTCAGCCGCAAACCCGCGCAAGAGGGGATGCCCTCGGCCATGAAGGGTGTGGTCCTGACGCAGACGGGTCAACCCCTCACGACGCCGACCCCGGCCGAACTGGCCAACCTGTTCGTCAACTCGCCCAAAGTAGGCCTCGACTTTGCCAAGATTTTCGATTTCGAGTCGGGCGACGAGGAGGGGGGTGACTCGGGAGAGGAAGGCTTGCCGCCGTCGCCGACGGTGCGTGAACGGCCGTCGTCGGAGGCGTCGAGCCGGTCATCGGGGTCGACGAGCTCGACCGGGGCCTCGGCGTGTGCGTGTGCGAGGACGCGCAAGCCTTCCATAAAGGGGTCCGTGAGGGGGTCGATCAAGCGCGCGAGCACCCTGCCGAGTTCGGCGTCGGATCCGACGGGGCTCGCCGTGCGCCCGCGGGCGTCCAAGCTGATCAAGACGAGATCGGTCGGCGAGAACGCGACGGCGAGAGCTGGGAACGACAAGATCAGGGAAAAGATCAGGGACAAGGAAAAGGAGAGGGACAAGGAGAAAGCGATCACAGTCCGCCCGGCCGAATACGACCTCTCGGACGAGGAGAACCTCCCGAGTCCGTTTCTCCGACGTGGGGAACGCGAACGGCCTGCCGTGGGCGCTGCGGCATCGCTCAAGTCGAAGCGACCGAGCACGGGGAATCTGTTGAGGGCCGTCGCGGCTGCCAACTCGGCGGCTGCGGCTGCGGGGCTGAGAGCGGGCAAGGGGCAACTGGGGCAGGGGCTTAAGGCGTCGCCGTCTGTCGGGGCGAGAGCGCCCTCGACGAGCGCCAAGAGGGCGTCGGTGCGGTCATAGGACTCGTGGCTTTTATTTTATTTTATTCCTCGGGCGACCTATCGATGCACTGCGATAGGTTGGGTTCGCGAACGCGAATCAATTAACCATCTACGTATCGTGTAGGAACTACAATCTATTTACGACGACGATGACTTGAGTCACTCGAGATGCGCCGTGAAACCAGTAATGGCGTGTCGCATTACCATCCCGCGGATGACCTGTGCTCTCAGGCTGCCGCGTGGATATCATCTGCTGAGGCTTGCGCGACCTGCCGCGAGTATAAGTGTCGGGGTACGTGAAACGGCCTGTCGCTACATCCGTGACGCCGCAATACATAATACGACCGAACGTCATCGCGGGGGTGTTCGGAAAGGTGGATCCAAGGGCTATCTTCGCAGCGCTAGCTGTGGTTTTCGATGAGACCGCATCGTAAACGTGTAGGTACCTACTCAACGGCCGACGAGGTGATGTTTGCGGACGACTTACTTACACGGCTGATGCTGCTCTCAAAGGCGAGGATCCAGAGGTTTGCATGGGTGTCTCAAGAACCTTCATCTTCAGCGAGGTTGCGAAGGATACAAAATGACTGTTGGATCCCCACCATTGACATGGTTCGAGTAACAGCCAGAGAGTAAACGCTACACGGTGGTAACAGACAGACGTACTCGGTGAGGCGAGCCTCCGCCCCCTGAGGTAGTTCATTGCCGGAGTCTGTTTGGTAGAGAGACTACTTTGCATAACAGGATTTTTTCGACACGATTGGGGAGGACCTGCTCCTGTGTGACGTACGAGGCACGTCCTTCCAGAACATCCCCCACCTACCCCCGACGCATTTCACTTCAGATGGCCTACATTCTTGGCAACCTCTTCCAACGGTACGCATGAGCCCAGATTCAACAGAGCATTGTTTTTGCGCACCCCCCCAATCCTCCTCGATCTGGTACACTCAACACTCGTGCATAGGGGACGCACTTATGCAGTGCGTGTTCAATATACTGACGATCAACCCAGTTTATCTCAACTTCGAGGTGTTTGTTCGATCGAAGGGGCGATCGGACTTGGTCAGTGGTGGCAAGCGTGGCGGAGGCGAGGCATCAGATTATGTAATTCAGAAGGTTACCCTCGACCCATGGCCCAAATGCCAGCTCGTTATTATCTATTGTCGACGCCAAAGATCGTGGTGGAGGCCACTGGCCGGCGATACTGGCACGTCCGCCACCTGAATCCTCAGGCTACAGCCTGCCACCGTATAGCAAGGTTAGACCAGCTTTGACTCCATGGGCCAAACACGTTTTATTCCCGTCCACGAAGTTCGAACCACGCTGCGTGATGAAATCTGGCTTGGTACAGATATCCATCTGTTCATTCCTGGCGAATGACGGTGTAGCCGCGGAGCGAGACACGACTCAAGCACGTTAAAATCGGATGTGTGCGTTACGGGGGACTTACTACATAAAGACGTGCCGCCCGTGCATTCATCCTCGCACCGACCTGATACCCTCTCCACCAAACATGTCCCACAAATTACGTCTGCCACGGCCAAGCAATAGTAAGCATCAGACGTGACGATCACATTGACGAGACTGACGAGAACACCAGAGCCGACTCGCACGAAGAGCAGACCTTCCTCAAGGGCTAGTCACTGGAGCGAATCCACAGCAATTGTGACGAGTCCTGGAGAGTCGAGCGGACAAAGTTTTTCCAGTGAGGTTCACCGAAGAAACGAAAAACCAGCCGAGATCCACTGTCCAGACAACGTGTTCTGTGTCGCATTCCTCATCGACGGGGTCGTGAGTAGGCACGAGGATGGGAAGATTCGGTATCGCTGGGTTGACAGCGGGTGCGAGGTGGGCGCACCGATTGACACAGAGAGTCGTGTCTGCTCTATTGCAGCATCACGAGATGGCAGATGGATAGCGAGTGGGACGAGGGGCGGCGTGGTCCAGCTGTGGAACGCGGAGGCGCGCAAGAAAGCACTAGAGATTCGAGGACACCGCAGCCCTGTGTGGACGGTGGACGTCTCGGCGGACGGGACCAAGATCGCAAGCGGATCGGATGATGGGACTGCCTGCGTATGGTCTCTCTCGACTGGCGACTTGCTCTTCGGTCCTTGGGAACATGACACCTGGGTTGCTGCTGCCAAGTTTTCTCCTGACAGTCGTCTTGTCGCCACCGCCGCGTACGAGGGTGACTCAGTTCGGGTCTACGACGAACACGGCCGTCGCCGCTTCGATGTCGCAATCCGAGTCGGCTCATCTTTCAACGGTTCCCTCGCCTGGTCGAGCGACGGAAATCAACTCTTCACGCTGTCTTGCGATGGCAACATCCACGCCCTTACTGCCTCCACTGGGACGACGCTCGCGAAATGGACCATCCACAGCACCACAGATGATAATATGTGCATCGCTGTCGCGAGCACCGGTGCACTCGTCGCTGCCTCGGCAGGTTCGTCAGTCTCGTTATGGGACACGACTACCCAACAATAAATCGGATCTGTCGTCAAGTTCAACCATCCAGCCGCGTCTCTGGCTATATCGGACCACCATGTCCTGACCAGTGGAGGGAAGGTAGTTTCCACATGCAATTTGAAGGATATACTCCCCTCGTGCTACGTGAGCAAACTCTAGTTTGTCCGGTGGCCTCTGACTTGATGGCGAATCACTTTCTCTTAGATTCAACTCTGTAACATTCAACGTGCAGCTGAGACGCATAAGAAGTTGCTACGTTCGTCCCTTGCTGTCCTTGCGCGTGCTCTGTTGATGATTGCGCCCGTTAGATGACGAAAATGTGCAGCTTGAAGAAACGATCGAGATGCTTCGCCGCGACCTTGCCCAATCTCAACGCGAAAAAGCTAAGCTTAAGCAGGCCGAGCGAGGACTTTTAAGCGTGGTCCGCGTACACGAACAAACGCATCAATTTGAAGCCCTATATGCTCAGGGTCGAACAACTGATGCCGCGAAGAAGCTCCTCGAGATAGGAAGTAGTGCCGAGCACATAAGGGGTAACGAATTCCTCACTAACTGGCTCACTGGTAAGTCCCGTCGTGCAGTTCGGATAATAATCTAACGTTGTCCATCAGGATCCTTGCGCAAATGCACCGAGAGTCTGGAAAAAATAGGCGACGACGCATCAAACACTGGAAAGAACGAGGGGGCAGTTACGGCTTACGCAGCTGTACTGTCACTCGGATCTTCCAGTACATCCACTGTACTTGCCAAATGGGCGAGCAGCGCTCTGACTGATTGTCCGGCTCGTGAAGCGCTGCAAGCTAGTGTCGAGGTATGCTCGTCGCGACTGATTTGACATGCATACTGACCGTCGATTCAGTTCAAGGTATCAAGATTTGCTGTTTACCGCGCTGTTTGCAATGCTCTCGAAGAGGCTGGTCGGATCTCGGAGGCAGTAGAAAATTTCCGACAACTTGAAACACTGAATGGTCTGCAAGACACCGACGCTAGCGATGAGCGAATGCAGTGGGAGCATGGTGCGTGGCTTCGACAGCATCATAAGTGAAACTAACTCGTCCGTATTCCTCAGACTTTCGAGAAAACTATCTCGAAAAACTCGTGAACCTCGCGAATACTGCAGGAGATAGCAAGAATCATGAAGAGGCGATAAAATATTATTCAGATGCGATTACACTTGACCCGACAAACATTCACGAAGTCCATTTTAAGCGTAGCAACGAGGTTCGGATCACATCCCTTGTGTGTCAGACACGCTTTGCTTATATGATACTATCAGATCATCGAGCTTGACCCGTCATCGCACAAAGGGCACGAAGAAAAGCATATGGCGTTACATGGCATGGGCCGCTACAAAGAGGCATTCGAGGTATTCGAGCATGTGACCCAAAAATACGCGGTAATTTTTTTCATTCGCTTGGAATTCAGTTTTCCTGAAACAACGCAAACAGGACTTAGTCATCAGTACGTCGGTGCGACTTCTGCAATTCGAAACGTGGTTGAGGAAGCCATCCACCACTTACCGACGGTGCTTATCGACACGGACACTGGCCGTCTATATGACAAGAAGCAGCAGGCGGCAGCTTTCGAGGAGCTGCCCATCTATGACGAGCTTCGTTCTTCGATGACGACGGCTCTCGACCATTCTCGTATTCAGCGAGAGGTGACGGAGTTCTATCGCTACGTGATGTTCTCGCATAAGTGGCAGCCGGACAAGCCCACATTCCAACAAGTTGAAAGCGACTCTGTCTACAATCTACCGAAATCTCCGACGTTCGACAAACTGCGGAACTTCTGCAAGCTCGTGGTCGCCCTTCAATATAAGTGGGCCTGGAGCGACACGTGTTGTGTCAATCAGCTCGACAAAGGAGTCCAACAGGAGTCAATCGTCGCCATGTTCTGGTGGTATCGTCGTTCGTGTCTTACCGTCGTCCACCTCCTCGGGGTCTTGTCGGAGTCGGAGGAGGCCGACCGTCTCCGCAAGAGCATCTGGAACACTCGAGGGTGGACCTACCAAGAATATGTCGCTTCTGAAGTGGTCCAATTCTATACTGGGGACTGGAAGCCGTACCTCGGTCTTCGAGTCTTCAACCACAAGGAATCAGACGCTATCCGCACCGAGATGGAACAAGCAACATATGTTTCCACGCAGCAATTGGTGATCCTTCAACCGGACCTGGACAGAGCTCGGGAGAAGCTGTATCTGGCGTCCCGACGACGGACAACGCGCGAGGAAGATATGGCCTACTCGCTTTTTGGAATCTTCGGTGTCGCACTGCCGGTCGTGTACGACGAGGGAAATCTGGCGATCGGTCGGCTGCTGGAGCATATCTTGACGCGATCAGACGAGGCGGCCCTTCTCGCATGGACCGGACACCCGGGGAGTCTCAATAGCTACCTTCCTGCCAGCCTGACGGTCTACAACGACATCATGCCACCGCATATCCCCGCTCCTATCGAGACGTCCAAGATGAATCGGACAGTCTCGGCATTGCGTTCATCGATTCCAGACCTCTCCATCGCCATCGACTTGTACGAACATCTCTACGATCTCCCACCATTGTCGCTCCTCGCTGGTGGCTTGAGACTCCCTGGAATAGTCTTTAGGCTCGACGGTCTTTCAGCTCCCCCCAGTTCGATACCAAAACCAACGTTCGCGTGTACCATACGACGTCGCCCCTGCTCGGAGCCGTCGAGATTAAAACGACCGACGATCTCTCAGAGATGAGAGGTCTCCGTCTGATCCATCCATGGATTAGTCCCCTCGTCGACCAGGACTTTTCGTTCGACGACGCGCTGTTCGATCTGCCGACGCGGGCACTTCGACTGCTCGTCCGGCTTCGGCAGCCGTTCGGGGGATTGTTGCTCACGTCGTTGGGGCGCTCGCAGTACAGACGGGTCGCGACGGACAGTTTGATCGTTGCTCGGGTCCAAGAGGAGGCCCCCTTGAACGAGCTGCTGGACGCTGTACAGACAGTGCAGATACGGTAGAGGCAGATCCTTGGACGAACCTGACGACATGCCTATCCTTCGCTATATCTTTGAAGAGACGACCTTGGGCTTCGACGGCCGCGTTGTCCGAAATCGAGTATGCTACTGATTCTACTCCATTTCATCGGATATATCATTGAATATACCATTGTCTAAGTAGGCCAGCAGGAAGAAATCAAATTGGGCTGACACGACAAAGTAAATAAGTTCTGGGACTTTTTTTTTGGAAACAAACATTTAGACGACATCAAGCACTCGTACATTGTCCAGTAAGTAAGCAAATGACGTGTTCTCCAACAGCTGCACCCTGATACTAACATTGGCTGCAATCCTCTTGTATACATTTTGTGATTTCTCTGCCAGTAACAGCGCGCCAAAGTCTTGCCTGTGCTACGAGCTGCAAGGCTTCCGCCCGTCTGATTGTTCCACCTCCTGTGAAGTGAAACTCAGAGTTTGCATCTGGAGATGACTCGACCATACCTTCTTCTGGATGCACGGCTGGATTCTCAGTGGAACCGAGAAGTGCGCGAATCCAGGGGTGAACGAGAAGTAGGTTCTTCGACGTCTTGACCAAGCAATCCTTTGTCTTAACTTCTACGTCCCCGAGACCTCGCACCTTCAAGCGGTAGATACTATTTTGAGCAATCTGCATGGACTCGACATGAAATGCAATGCAAGGGAGCCGTAGTTGCATGTCTGTCATTTGTGGCGATTCGAGAGCTGTGAGCCGACCGTAGCGCAGGATGGCGTCGGTGTCTAGCTCAGGGAAGTGGGTAGAGATATTCACTACGGGCGACGGTTCATGATATTGTGGAGTGCTATAAGGTCGAAGATTGCTAGGAAGACAGCTGTTGTATGCCCCAGCGTTTCCGATCCAATCAAGAACGGCCACGTCACCCGAGCGAGTTATGATTTATTCTAATAATCTGTGCCTTCGCCATACTTCGGTTGCATCGGAATGTCGAATAGTGGACAAAGAAGTATGCGGTATCTTCCGGTTTTGTTACGTTGCGAAGCACAGCCAGTTGAAGCTTGACGCGTATATCATTGACCCCGGTACCGAGTTTGTGAAGGGTCTCTGGAGAAACCTTGGTCGCCTCTTGAATTTCCGCGACCACGATGGGCGCATATTTGTGGTCGGAAGTTCCGAGATCACGATACGGCTTCCAGTCATCGGTGTAGAACCAGACATAGCGGGCGGCAACATATTCATAAATAGTCCAGGACCGAGTTATCCAAAGGCTTGTCTTCACCGAAGCGGGTAGCGAGGATTTCTGCGCATGGTGAAGTAGAACGATGGTACGCCACGCGTGCCTGTACCAATTGTACGAGGATCTGGGAATGGCCATCCATTTCCTGCTCAATACAGGATGTGTCCGACCACGCCCAATAACAGCCAGCTTCGCGAACGACAACACAGAAGCGTCGTAGCTTGTAGATGTAAGGCGTAGACAGGTCACATAACGACTTCGTGGCGATCAGGTCAAATATTGATTTTTCCCCCTCCCATGCGTGCGAGAGCATGACATATCTCCAGTACTTCTTCATTCCCGCGACGAGTGATTTACGGAGTTGCGGTGTCGTCGTATCGGAAGATAAATACTCCTTGGACGGTGGAAGATCCTCGAAGGCAAGTTCTTGTTGTTCCCGGTTACAGCCACGACCGGTGCGAGTGTTAATAAGCATGGGTGGCCAGTCTTTATAGCCTCCCTAATAGATAACCTGATAGTCTCCTTCTTTCGGCTGGTGAAGCATGTTGACCTCAGCTTGAAGTAACGAACGAAATGTCTGATTCACAAACCTCGGGTGCGTAACACTGAGCGCTCATGTTCCATTTTTGCATACTGGACAGCATCTTTCCTTTCATGTGCTGTGCCAAGGGAGAGTCGGGGGCCAATTCAATCGCCTGAGATATGACTCGCCGGTTAGATAGAAAGGGTCGAAGAGTGTCTCAAATCACCACACCATATTTGCGTCCTCTAATGCAAGATCCCATTGGTGGACGTCCACAGCAGCTTTGCTTCGCTTGATGTGAAGACTAGCTAATCGGCTGGTGACAGACTCAGCACCCGACTCTACGTCGAGGGTTTCGCGCGGTTGTACAAGTTGGTTAGGCTCAGATCGTTGATGTATGATATTCATTACCTTCAGATTGGTTGGATGACCCGATCTTGGGAAACTCACTCGACATTTTACAGCCGGAAAGGCAGTCACTATGGACTTGTTGGTCGATTAGGTTGCGATCTGATCAGTCTGGGTGATCAAGTGTCGGGCCGGATTTCCCACAAGCATCTGAGAGATTGTGAAACACGCAGAATGATTTTCGACAAAAAGATGGGGAATTGAAATTTCCGAACATCCGGATAAGTCCGGCTGTCGCGCGTGACATGTTCAGACTGGACGCGCGAAATTTCTGTCTCGTCCACTCATGTCGCCGCTCGACATCATCGGCAATGGCTCCTTCGGCATCATTCGAAAAGTTCGGCGGAAGTCGGATGGTCTGGCACGTCCCCGCCGCCACTCCCCGTCGCATCGTCTCACCCGTCATCCGAATAAGATATTCGCTCGAAAACAACTCCACTTTGAGCGCATGAGCGACCGCGACAGAAAACAGATCGTCGCAGAAGTGTGCGTTCACGTCCATGGTTCGCCGCTCTTCCTCTCACGTCTTTACCCCGGGGCCCCAGAAACACCCTCAAAGATCTGGATTACGGACACCTTGTACGACATCACGACAGACTCGTAGACAGAGACGCTGGCATACTCCACATCATCACGGAATACTGCGGCGGTGGGGACCTCTCCGGCGTCATCAAACAAGCGCAGAAACACAACAGAGCCGTGCCCGAAGACACCATCTAGCATTACTTCATGCAGATACTCCTCGCCTTGCAACACCGTCATCATTCACCTTGTCTCGGTTCTGATTCAGACGGGAGGGAGACGACCTCATATTCTGCATCGCGACCTCAAATCGGACAACGGTGCGTGTTCCCGTTCAGGATCTTGGAGCCAACTACTGACAGCAATCCTGAATCCAGTGATGAAAACAGTCTGATTGACGTTGCTACCGGCATCATCACCGCTACTGTCGCGACGGTCAGCGTGAAACGGGAAATCTAGTAGGTAGACATCAGGGTCTTCCTTGATTTTCTTGGCGATAATTTTTCCTTCGATA